>CAUYTI010107788.1:0-13641 GCA_963575145.1 Galago senegalensis
TGGGACCACAGGCACCCGCCGCAATGCCTAGCTATTTTTTTGGTTGCAGCTGTCATTGTTGTTTGGCGGGTCCGGGCTGGGGATTCGAACCCGCCACCTTAGGTGTACGTGGCTGGCGCCTTAGCCGGTTGAGCTATAGGCTCCGAGCCTGTTCGTTTGTTTTGAGACAGAATCTCACTGTGTCACGCTCGGTAGAGAGCAGTGGTATCACAGCTCACAGTGACTTCAGACTCTTGAGCTTAAGTGATTCTCTTGCATCAGCCTCCCAAGTAGCTGGGACTACAGGCACCTGTCACAGTGCTTAGCTTTTTTTTTTTCCATTGAAATTTTTTTTCATTGTCATTGTTGTTTAGTAGGCCCGGGCCAGGCTTGAACCTGCCAGCTTCAGTGTATGTGGCCGGCACCCTACCCACTGAGCTACAGGTGCCACCCTTCTTTGGGGCTTTTTGAGACAGTCTCACTCTATTGCCCAGGCTAGAGTGCCATCAGCCTAGCATCAGCCTAGCTCATAGCACCCTCAAACTCCTGGTTCCCCCAATCCTTCTGCCTCAGCCTCCTGAGTTGCTAGGACTACAGGCAGCTGCCACGACACCTGGCTAATTTTTCTTTTTTTTTCTTTTTTTTTTTTTTTTTACTTTTGAGACAGAACTGCAAGCTGTCCCCCTGGGTAGAGAGCTGTGACATCACAGCTCACAGCAACCTCCAACTCCTGGGCTCAAGCGAGTCTCCTGCCTCTGCCTCCCAAGTAGCTGGAACCACAGGCGCCTACCACAATGCCTGGCTATTTTTTGGTTGCAGCCATCATTGTTGTTTGGCGGGCCTGGGCTGGATTCAAACCCACCACCTTAGGTGTATGTGTCTGGTGCCTTAGCCGCTTGAGCCACAGGCACTAAGCCTAATTTTTCTAATTTTAGTAGTGATTGGGTCAGGCTGGTCTCAAACTCCTGAGCTCAAGCAATCCTCCTGCCTTGGCCTCCTAGAGTGCTAGGATTATAGGCATGATCACTCTGTCTAACTGAAGATTTCTGCTTGTCCAGAAATCAGAGGCATGGTGTGGGCATTTGGGGATGAAGGCCAGAAAAAGATAAACCAGAGTGAGGGGCATGGAATCTGTAAGCAGGGTTTCTCAGCATCAGCACTATTGACATTTTAGAACAAATGATTCTTTCTTACGGGTCCTGTCCTGTGCACTGTAAAATGTTTAGCAGCATCCCTGGCGTCTACCGACTCAATGCCAACAGTAGTCCCACCGTTGTTAAAACCAAAAATATCTCTAGGCATTGCCACGTGTCCCCTGGGGAGCAAAATTGCTGAGAACTGCTGTTCTGTAGGTGATTAGATTGCAGGCCCACTCAAGTCCTGATTCTCAGCACCCTCAAACCCTGGCTGACATAGGGCTTAGTAGCTAGTGTAATCATTATGAAAATGCTGGTACGGAGGCTACGCTGATGGTGGTAATAACAGCAATGTCCGCCCATTACCCTCTCCCAAGCCTTGTCTGACCCCCAAGCCTGACATACAATGTTGCTCTATCCCTCATCTCCAGCTCCCACCCCCACCTCATCTGTCCCACTCCTCCAAGCCCATTTCCCATCTACATGCTTCCCATTGCCCAAAGAGACCTAGAGCTGGCCCAGTGTTTGCTCCCCTGGCCCAAGCAGGGAAGCTCTCCATTTTGGGATGAGTGGAAAAAGTTCCTGTGCAAACACCTTCTCTACTACCTAGTATCCTGTATTCAGGGTTCTAAGAAGATATGTCGTGTCCTCAGGCCCCAGGCAGAAAGCCTGGACCAAACAGGTTGAACACTGGTAACATCCAGCCATTGCGGGATTTTCCACTCTGGCCACTGCTACCTACTGCCCAGCCAGAGCCCTGGAGCCGCTCCTATGATGGGAAAGGGGAGAGAGGAACTAGAAGTCTGCTGCCAGGCCTGGCAGAGAGAGGAAGGTCCTGGCCTGTTTGTCCCTCTAGGCCAACTCAGCTTCCATTCCTCTGTGCAAGTCTCCAGAGATACACTGGACCCTGGGGTGGAAGGTAAAGTGGGAATGCCTTCATTGGGGTGCTGATCCCTAGATTTGGAACAGCAGACAAAAGAAAGTTATAGGACCCTTGGAATCTTGCTAAATCCTATGAATATAGCAGAGTCCATGGGATCTTGTAAGTCTTGTGAGGTCTACCAGGCTTGCCAGTGTGGCCTTCAGGGAGCCTTTCTTTATCTGGTAGGACCCTGGGAATCTAGAGACTGCCAGGCTAATTTTCCAAAGCCCCAGTCTCACCGCATGCTCGGAGCATCCCTGGCCAGCTGCAAGGACATCCCTGCTTGGCTGCCAGGCCCTGGAGGTCTGCAGCCCCTGACTATCCAACCTGATTTTCTGTCAGCTCAGTCAGTCTCCTCAGAGTCCCTGGCATCCTAAGTCCCCTCCTGTCCCCAGTCCCTCTTACTCCTAGATCTGGAAAGCCCACTTTTCTCCCTTCTCCGTGTCAATTTCTGGCCTCCTTCCAGGCCTCTCCTCCTGTACCCAGGGATGGGCAGAGCCTGAGGACACCTTGGAAATCATCCCAGGCCACCTTCTGCAGAGGACAGAAGCCACAGGACACCTGGCCACCTGGTTCCTGCCCAAGTTCATCTTCTACCCCTGACTGCTTCACCCCAGCTGGTGTCCTCCCCTTACTGGATCTTACACTGCCTGGGATTGCCTTCCAATTGTTTCCTGGGGGTCTGTTACATTTCTCCATAAACTAGAAGCTCCTAGACAGAGCTTCAGAGACTGAGGCTTCTGCATCCCAGTGCCAGGCCTGGAGCTCAGGAAATCCTGAACAGCAGTGGAGCTCATGGAATTATTCTCAGTGGGGTATAGTTATATCTCCCACACCCCATAATCCCAGTGCTCAGATTTCCACCCCACACCTCAGAGGGCTCTTGTCAAAATCCAGGGCTTGAGGCTCGGCGCCTGTGGCTCAACCAGCTAAGGCACCAGCCACGTACACCTAAGGTGGCCGGTTCGAATCCCCAGCCCGGACCTGCCAAACAACGATGACGGCTGCAACCAAGGAGTAGTCGGGCGTTGTGGCAGGCGCCTGTGGTCCCAGCTGCTTGGGAGGCGGAGGCAGGAGACTCGCTTGAGCCCAGGAGTTGGAGGTTGCTGTGAGCTGTGATGCCACGGCACTCTACCCAGGGGGATAGCTTGAGGCTCTGTCTCAAAAAAAAAAACAAAACCAAAATCCAGGGCTTGAAATGCCCTCGTGGTGACGGTCTCCAGGAAGGGGGCATTTTCTTATTACTTTCTAGTCTCCTTTCCTCTAAGCCTCCCCTGCTTCAAAACTTATCAAAGGGGTTGGGAGTGGTGGCTCACACCTGTAATCTTAGCACTCTGGGAAGCCAAGGCGGGTGAATTGTTTGGGCTCAGGAATTTGAGACCAGCCTGAGCAAGAGCAAGACCCTGTCTCTACTAAAAATAGGACAACAAGCCAGGCATTGTGGTGCATGCCTGTAGTTGCAGCTACTAAGGAGGCTGAAAAAAGAGGATCTCTTGAGCGCCAAAATTGGAGGTTGCTGTGAGCTACAACTCTCAGGCACTCTACCCAGGGCCACAGAGTAAGAATCTGTATCAAAAAACCAAAGAAACTTGAAACTGTAATAATTAGCACCCTTCTGAATCACCTTCCAGCTCACTTAGATTTTGTTGTTGTTTTCAATCTTGCTCTCTTGCCCTGGGTAGAGTGTGGCATCATCATAGCTCACTACAATCCCTTGGTTGCAAACTCCTGGGCTCAAGGGATCCTCCTGCCTCAGCCTCTCAAATAGCTGGGACTATGGGTGATGGCCACAACACCCAGCTAATTTTTCTATTTTTTAGTAGAGACAGGGTCTCACTGTTGCTCAAGCTCATCTGGAATGAGACTCACCTCAGCAATCCTGCCTCTGGGAGAGTGCTAGGATTACAGGCATGAGTCATCGCCCCCAGCCACACTTAGATTTTAACCTACCTGTGATCAGTGTGTAAATTCAACTTCTGTCTTTCTCACTTTGGATTACTCACATTTTTATGCATTGTGACAGGCCACATTCTTATCACTTTTAGTGGCCTTACATTGCTCTCTTATCTTGATAGCTAGGATAACTTGGCTCTGCTCATTTGGGTTATTTCCAATTTCTCATTCTATCAATAGCACTTGAGTTCACAAACTGAAAATCTTCCAGAAGAGGAGAGTAATGAGTCATTCACTCAGAGTCTAAAGGGGCAGAGGCAGCGGGTGTGAGGTTGGCCCAGGGGTCTGGTTTTCCCCATATACTCTCACCCTGGAGTTTGCTTCCTCAGCTCCAGGGACAAATACTCTATAAACCTTAGTCTTTGGCAGCTGTCTACATGAATTTTTAGCTATAGTTTCAGCTATTATCTTGATCTTATAGTTTTTTAAAAAAATATTTTGTGTGTGTGTTTTCTTTTTTTTTTTTTTCGTTAGTTTTGAGAGTCTCACTTTGTTGCCTCCGGTACAGTATCATGGCATCATAGCTCACAGCAACTTTAAACTCTTGGGCTCAAGCGTTTCTCTTGCCTCAGCCTCCCTAGTAGCTGGGACTATAGGCGTCCACCACAATGCCCGGCTATTTTTTAGAGATGGGGTCTTGCTCTAGCTCAGGCTGGTCTTGAACTTACAAGCTTAAGCAATCCACCCACCTTGGCCTCCCAGAGTGCTGGGATTACAGACGTGAGCCACTGCGCCTGGCATTTTATGGGTGTTCTATACTTAAACTATTAGTTTGACCAAACCTCTTAGGGACATACTAGAGATGAGATTTATGCTTTTTAAATTTTATGTCTTTATTTACTTATTTAGAGATGAAGTCTCATTGTGTTGCCCAGACAGGGGTACAGTGACTATTCACAGGACAATCGTAGCACTGACTATTCACAGGACAATCGTAGCACACTGCAGTCTCAAATTCCTGGGCTCAAGCAATCCTCCTACCTCAGCCTTCTGAGTAGCCGGGACTATAGGTAAGTGCCACTATGCCCAGCTAGCTTTTTCATTTGTATTTTTGTTTTGACATAATTCTAGACTTACAGAAAAGTTGCAGACATAGTACAGAAAGTTTCCCACATTCCTTTCTTCCAACATCTCCTATTGTCAGCATCTTAGTAATAACCATGGTACAATTATCAAACCCAGGAGATTAACCCTGATGTGCTACTGTTAAGTATTCCTCAGACCTTATTTAAATTTCTCAAGTTTTCCCACTATTGTTTTGCCAGTCCAGGCTCCAGTCTAGGTTCCCACATTGCATTTATTATTCATGTCTTTTTAGTCTTGTCCACTCTGTGATACTTCTTCAGTTTTCTTTGTCTTTTATGGCTGTTTTAAAGAGTACTAATGAGTTATTTAGTTTATTTAGGTTATTCTGATGTTTTCTCATATTCATCAGGGGGCATGCATTTGTTTTTTTTTTGTTTGTTTGTTTGTTTGTTTTTTTGAGATGGAGCCTCAAGCTATCCCCCTGGGTAGAGTGCCATGGCATCACGCTCACAGCAACCTCCAACTCCTGGGCTCAAGCGAGTCTCCTGCCTAAACCTCCCAAGTAGCTGGGACCACAGGCGCCCGCCACAATGCCTGGCCATTTTTTGGTTGCAGCCGTCATTGTTGTTTGGCGGGTCCGGGCTGGATTCGAACCCGCCACCTTAGGTGTATGTGGCTGGCGCCTTAGCCGCTTGAGCCACAGGCGCCAAGCCAGGGGGCATGCATTTGGGGAAGAATACCACAGAGGGGACGTGCCTGGCTCAGTGCACCACAGAGGATTATAGATGACTCATCTTATCACTGCTGATCTCCTCTTCATCTATCAGTTAAGGTGAAGTCTACCAGGTTTCTCTATTGGAAAGTTAGCGCTTTTGCCTTGGGTATTTTATAAGCACCTTCCGGGGAGATACTTTGAAACTATGCAAGTACATGTCCTGTTTCTCATCATCTTTTGCCTACTAATTTCAACATCCATTAATGGGTCTTTTCTGCAGAAGTCATTATAGTGGTATTTGCCTAAAAGTGATTTTCTATTCCTATCATTTCTTCTGCATTCATTCACTAGGATTCTACTTTAAGGAAGAAGTGAACTCAAAGTTTTAAGATGGGCTTTTCTTCCCCTGCCAAGATTTTCCATCATCAAGGGTATGCCAGGCAGAGTGCTTCATGTTTGTTTAATCATGCAATCCTCACCACAATCCCAGACTTCTCAAAATAGGCTTCCTTTTCCCCATTCTAGAGAGGGGTCCTTTTTATCTATCTATTTCTCAAATATCCAGATATAAATCTCTATGTCTAAATGGATAAATAAATAGATTGATTATTTTTCTCTGGCCTGTTGGTTAACGTAATTTTGCTTGTTGATGACTGCTTGCTAGCCTGGTTCTGGAGGAAAAGAGGGTATATTGGGTGCATGGAGGAACATATCAGAGAGCGACCAGCTGCAGGAAGAAGAAAGATAGGGTGCATCTTCAGGATCATCTAGGATCTGAGATCCAAACCCTACTCAGACCCTTTCTCTGTTTCTCCTTTCTACCTCACTTCTCCCTCTTTCTTTCTCCCTGTAGGTTGATTTTTCTCCACATAAATGACCAACAGCAGCTAAAATTTACTTTTCCAGAGAAAAAGTAAAGCCAAAATTCCCAGGGAAGTTTTCTGATTGGCCTATCTTGGGTCAGGTGCCCACTCCTGGACCAATCAACTGCACCCACCACAGTTTCCTGGACTGTAAATAGGATAATGGGACCTGCACTGTAGGGTTGCTGTACTAATTCAGTAAGGTCATGGGTGATGAAGCTACAGCACAGTGACAGAGCCAGACCTCACCATCAGCTGAGTCTGAATCATTTTCTTTAAATTGGGAGCTGGGCTAGAAGCAGGGGATGAAAAGGAAAAAAGAACCATTGGGGAATGCTGATAATATCTTGTTCCTTGATCAATGTATCAGTTATATATGTGAATATGTTTGGTTTCTGATACATGTACCTTTCTGTGTATGTATTATACTTCAGTAAAATGTTATATAAAAATCATATTTTAAAAAGAGAAATAAGAAGAAGGAGGAGGAGGAGAGAGAGAAGAAAGAAGACAGAACACCTGTCCTCAGAGAGCCCCAAAGGCAAAGGAGGGAAGCAGTCTCTGTTCTTGGGGTCCTAGGCTGTTGGGGAAACTCACAATCACCCACATGGCAGAGAAGCAGAGGAGAGTTTAGGTGAAATAAGGATGAGTGTTTTTTTTTTAATAGCCATGTACTTTTTATAAGGCATTTTAGCACAAAGATGTAACAGATATAGCACACCCATGATTTCATGGACACAGTGTGTTAGGACAAGCCAATCTGCCAATAATTCTGGGTAACCACAGGGCTCCAATAGACCTCACCTATGTACAGCTGGCTCTTCTGCCCCCAAGAGTTGACTTCTTCCATAGTGTGGCCTATCCTGTTGGCTGTGAAACAACAGTCAGACTCAGGAAAAGGCAGCCACAGAATGACCAGACCTCCATTTCTGGAGCCTCGTTTCTGTGTCAACTCATCAGGCATGACCTCCTTTGTCACCCTCCTGCTTTTCTCATGCCCCTGCAGGCCCAGGCTCAGGGTGGATTGAGCATTTAAGGAGTACAGGAGGAAGTTCCTGGGCAGGGGCCTTCTCACACACTTAGATACTTGTTAGCCACAGGCCCTGGGATCCAATTCCACTTAAGAAATTTATGACCAGCTCGGAGCCTGTGGCTCAAGTGGCTAAGGCGCCAGCCACATACACCTAAGGTGGCGGGTTCGAATCCAGCCCGGACCTGCCAAACAACAATGACGGCTGCAACCAAAAAATAGCCGGGCATTGTGGCGGGCGCCTGTGGTCCCAGCTGCTTGGGAGGCTGAGGCAGGAGACTCGCTTGAGCCCAGGAGTTGGAGGTTGCTATGAGCTGTGAAGCCACGGCACTCTACCAGGGGGATAGCCTGAGGCTCTGTCTCAAAAAAAAAAAAAAAGAAAGAAAGAAAGAAATTTATGACCATGATGGCCCCAGCTGCAGAGATAGAAGAGTATGACTGGCTCCTTATCCTAGCAAAGTGAACTATTTCAGAGGGGTTTCTGCTCCATCTGATTTAGGCCAAGCCATGGCTCTACACCCCTGAGGGGAGATGGTGCTTGAGGGTGGCCCTCAGGGGAACCAGGATCCCTGGCAGAAAAATTTTGGCTCGTTTCTGCGCTGGCTGGCGATCAACTGTCTATCATATGTGTCAAAACCCAGGACTCCGCTGAAATTGCTGTGGGGAAAGAGGGCCCTCTGAGAAGCAGCGCAGCACTCCCTGGGCTGGAAATGCCTGTCCCTGTCAGGAGTGAGGTGGGGGATATCAGGGCCCACTCCTTTATGCTCTCTTCAGTGCCATGTAAGTTCCCCCCATCCCTGCAGTGACCTGCACCCCACTCAGAATCTGTGCTTCTCCCAAATGGTGAGCTAAAGGCCATACTTGCTCCTGTGGCCTCTCCTGGCTGGTGCACACTCCAGTCACCTCTGCCACTTCCAATTCTAATGGGCCTTCACACCTTGCCTCCTCCAGGTAGCCCTCCCCGAATACCCAGCCCTCTGAGAGCCCCCTCTCAGATCCTACATTGGACACCCCAACAACACACAGGTTGCAGTGTTTCCTGCTGACTTTCTCCTGTACGCCTTGCCTTTCTGGAGAGACTGGCAAGAATGCTATCTTTTGCCTTTCTGGGACTTCCTGCTATAGCTCACATGAGAAGGGACTATTTCTCTCCCAACCTCTAGGCAATTTCCTTGTGGCCAGGCCACCCCTTATGTGGGATCTAGGTGGGCACTCTCCATAGGCCAGACATTCACAGTGGACAGACAGCACCCCCAGCTTGACCAAGCCTGTGTCAGAGAGGATTATGAAGTTCTGAGGGGGTCCCCACACTGATCTCTCCATAATAATACATTTAGGGAAAGATTATTCAGTCGCTGAGGGTGACTTGGGCCCCAGGCACACAATGAACCCTAGCCTTTCTTCCCCACCCTTCAGCAGTACCCGTCAGGTACAGCTCTGACCCTTACAGATGACCTCCCTACTATCTTAAATTATTAAGGTACATCCTTTCAATCCGAGGCTCCTCAAGGATGATGCTATGTCCCCCATCAGACTTGGGCTCCCTGAGGACAGAGCTATGTCTCCCCTCAGGCTGAGGCTCCCTGAGGACAGGGCTGTGGGAGGAGACAGGTTGATTTCTCCGGGGGGGTGGGGGGGGAGGGAACGACACCTCACCCCTAACCAGGAGAAAGTGAGCAGACACACCATCCCTGGGGGCTCATCAAGACCATATCAAGATGAAAGGAGCCCCCAAAGGTGCCCCAGATGGGGCAAAGTCCCTAAAACCATCCCTGCCCGCCAGAGAGTTAGCTGGTGGGCGGGGCTCAATCCTTTGAACTCTTGATTGGTGGTTAGATTAGGGACCCTGGCTTGCTTGTCCTGCAGGAATGAAATTTATTTTCCCCTTTTTCTAAATGCATCATCAGCCATTTATTGACAACTCACCACCTTCTGTTCCCAATCATCCAGCCGTTTCCTCTTCACCCATTCTTCCTGGGGACTTGGGATTCTTCTAATCCTATTAAAATTTTGGTACCTTTACATTTTGCATATATGCTTTTTTTTCCTTTTAGACAGAGCCTCAAGCTATCCCCCTGGGTAGAGTGCTGTGGCTTCACAGCTCACAGCAACCTCCAACTCCTGGGCTCAAGCGAGTCTCTTGCCTCAGCCTCCCAAGTAGCTGGGACCACAGGCGCGCACCACAACGCCCGGCTATTTTTTGGTTGCAGCCGTCATTGTTGTTTGGGGGGTCCGGGCTGGATTCAAGCCTGCCACCTTAGGTGTATATGGCTGGTGCCTTAGCCACTTGAGCTACAGGCGCCGAGCCACATATACGCTTTGTGTTAGAGATCAAGAAAAGGTTTCTGAGAAGTCAGAAAGTCGCTGCATTGATTCAATCTGCCACTGTGGTGTGCAAGTCAACGTACACCTCTCCAGGCTCTCAGATTCTATGTATTAAGCTGGTGTAAAGTTATGAATTTTACCCCCAACGATGTGTCCCCTGTCAACTCTCAGCCCAGGTTGGGGTCTGCGGTGAACTCTGACAAAGGGCTATGTCTCCCCTCTCAGACTGAGGCTCCCCAAGCACAGGGCTGTGGCTCCCCTCAGACTGGGGCTCCCTGAGAACAGACCTACATCCTCTCAGGACTCAGCTTTAGCTTGGGTGACACCATAACAAATGAGTCACCCCTGTGAGAAAGTGGATGATGGCAGGCAGGTGGCCAGAGCCTGACCTATTCAGGTCTATATACAGTGATGCGTGACTTAAGGAGGGGGTATGTTCTGAGTAATGCATCACAGGTAATTGCATGGGTCTGCATACACCATAGGGAGTACTTACAGAACCCTAAACGGCATGGCCTACTACACACCTCAGCTATATGGTGCAGCTCGCTGCTCCTGGGCTACCAACCCACACAGCAAACTGCTACACTGAATACTGTAGGCAGCTATAACACCATTGTGTTGTATCCCTAACCATAAATATAGAAAAGGGACAGTCAAAATATGGTATTATATGATCTTATGAGATCAGCCTTATATATGGTTCTCTGTCTGGTCTGTCATTGACTGAAACCATCATTAATTATGCAGCAGGTGACTGTGGTTGGCCAGAAGCCCATGGCTGATGTTTCTTCAGGAAGTCCTGTGACCAGGCTGGAGCACGTCAAAGGCCACAGTGAGTGGTGCGTGGTCCACATTTCTTTAGAGGGAACCTGGAAGGTAGATCAGTAGATTTCACTCATGGCCCAATTCCAATTCTCTTAGGGACTAGATAGGATTGGTGGGGGCCAGGGGGCCTGGGAGAGTCCCCAAAGAAAAGGCTGCTAGTTAGCAAGGTGTGGGACCCCTAGACCAGGAAATCTGAGTGTGGGCTCAGGAACCATGTGTGAGACCATACTGTGTACAAGGTGGCATGAGAGACACAGGGCCAGGGACCTGCCCGAGGCCCACTAGGGGATGAATATTAACTTCAGAGCCTCCCACCTGGTCCAGCTTCACCCACTGCCCACATCCCACCACAAGGGAAGCCTCTGCCCCTCTCTACTCCATGCACTGACGCCCCTCATACAGGAATCTTTCAAACCCACCAGTGGGCTGTATAGTCACTTGGTGAATCCTGAGGAGAATTTCTTTTTTTAATGTAACTGACTAAAATTAAGAATAGAGTTCTTTTCTTATAAAAAAGAACTATTCTTTTAAAATAGAATAGCACTGAGTCTCTCTGGGTAGGGAATGGGAAGTGCTAGTGCACACCTGGCCCTTGGGCTGCACACAAGCTCCTGTACCCAGAGCAGCATCTGTGTGTGTTTCCATAGCACGGCAATGCCTTCCTGTAAGCAGGGTGGATAGGAAGTCTCCCATGGTCCTCTTCCTTCCTTTCTTCCACTCCCTGCTTCCTGTTTCTTGCCTTCCCTTTCCTCCTTCCTCTTTTCTTCCTCCCCATTACAGAGGGCCATGGGAGGGGTTGTTTTGATCTTTGGACTGAACTGATATGGCCCCAGACTGAGTCTCTCTGGGTGAGGGAATGGGAAGTGCTAGGGTTTGGGGATTGGATGGCAGAGAGGAGAGAGTGCTGTGTGCAGGCTCAGGCACATCAAAGTCGGGAGAATCTAATCACCATGGCCTGGATAAGGAGCAAGAACTGGGCCTGATCTAAAAGTCTCAAATCAAACAGTGATAATGGGCTTAGGAGAGTCCAGGCTTGCCCTCACCTGTCCTGCTCCATGGTCCCTAATCAAATCTCAGATGGATATGGTTACAATCCTAGGCACTGGAGGCAGGGTCAGCCCCACCCCCGTTGCAGCCAATCTAGTTCTGGAGAAGTATGCCTGAGAGTGGCAGTGTACAGCCTGCCAGGGTTCTCCCTCTACTCAAGGATCCTTGTATGGGATACCTGGGGCAAGGTGGGGCCTGGGAGCCCAGGACAAGGAGCTGGGGATGCCCCTTGGCAGGTGTGGGTAGCCATATCAACTCTTTCCAACATCCTAACATCTGGAGGGCATGGCTCTGTACACACATTGTACAGTGTGGGAAACCTGGTGTAGAGAGGGGAGGACCAATAGACAATAGAGGGTCTTTATGCAAACCTGCAGTGATGGGGAAGGAGAAGGATCCAGAGGCTTTAGACGATCACCTGACCCACCCCCAGTGATTCCTGCCTGAATTTTCCTTTTGCAGACTCTGAGGTTCTCTTGGAGTATGTGGCTGGCTGTAGCGCTTTCTCATCAAGTCCAAGGACCTTCCCTGGTCTTTTCCATATTCCAGAAAGTGGATACTGTGGTCCAAAGACTCCAGAAGGGTCCCCAAGGGTCTTATCTTTGTCCCTTTGCAGGAGAACGTGCCAGCGCTGCCTAGTGCTGGGGCCAACGTGCCAATGGCTCCTCCTCCAGGGAAACTGTCAGCTGGGCTCTCTGTGCTGACTCCCCACAGGACAGCTCCGCACATTAATATGCCCTTCCACCCACAGTGCTGCTGCCTCATGTCCTAAAGCCTGAGGGGTGACATGAGGGCTCAGCATCCAAGTCATCCGTGGTAACAGGTCCAGAAGAGAGTACAGGGGTAGTGACTTGGGCCTCTACATGCCTGGCCTGGTCCCCAAGAATATGAGACTGATGGAACCCTCAGGTCTGATCACTGTTGTCTAGAGGCCCCCGCTTTGCGTCTCTGTCTCCAGGCAAGGGTCACGGTGTCAAGGACCTGTCCTCCAGACTTCCAGCTTAAAGCTGTCCCTCTTGCCCACTGCATTCCTTTCTCATTTCAGTAAGTTATCTCTTCTTCCATTCGCAAGTTGTCAGGCCCCACACCCCAAAGCCCTACTTCACCCCTCTGTTCCCTCTTCCCACACCACCTCTAATCTCTTTTGCCAATGCTCTGTTTGGTTCACCTCCAGAATACATCCCAAATCTCTTTACCTCTCTCCTTTTCCACTGCCACCACCCAGATGCAAGCCACCATCATCTAGAATAGCAGTAGCCTCCTCTCATAGTCAGCCTGGGCTGCTATAACAAATCACCAAGGCCTGGGGGGTTTAAACAATAAACATTTATTTCTCACAGTTCTAGAGGCTGGGAAGTCAGAGATCATGATACTGGCAAATGTCATGTCTGCTGAGGGCCCTCTTCCTGGTTTGCAGATGGTCATCTTTACATGGTGAAGAGCAGAGAGAGAGCACCTTTCTTGAATCTCTTCTTAAAAGGGCACAAATCCTATGAAGGACCCATCCTCATGACCTAATCAACCCCAAACCCCACCTACCAATACCATCACTCTGGGGCTTAAGATTTCAACAGATGGGCTCTGCGCCTATAGCTCAACCGGCTAAGGCACCAGCCATGTACACCTAAGGTGGCGGGTTCGAATCCCCAGCCCGGACCCGCCAAACAACGACGACTGCAACCAAAAAATAGCCGGGCGTTGTGGCGGGCGCCTGTGGTCCCAGCTACTTGGGAGGTGGAGGCAGGAGACTCGCTAGAGCCCAGGAGTTGGAGGTTGCTGTGAGCTGTAATGCCACGGCACTCTACCCAGGGGGACAG
>CAUYTI010107790.1:0-23046 GCA_963575145.1 Galago senegalensis
CGCCTGTGGTCCCAGCTACCTGGGAGGCTGAGGCAGGAGACTCGCTTGAGCCCAGGAGTTGGAGGTTGCTGTGAGCTGTAATGCCACGGCACTCTACCCAGGGGGACAGCTTGAGGCTCTGTCTCAAAAAAAAAAAAAAAAAAAGAAAGGTGTCCAGGCTGCCCCCCACCAACTTGCCCTCACTCTGCCAACCTGAATAATCCCCAACCTGCCTTCTCAGGCATCTCTCACGAGCCCTACCTATGCCCACGCTGAGGCTTTGCCTGCCCTGCCTCCTCAAATCCCCAAGAAATCAGTGAAGGGGAATCACCACCCCAGGAGACATCCTAGACCACAGAGTTCCCGTCAAGGCCACAAGGCTCTTACAACACACCAAAGCCTGAGTGCTTACTGGGATGCTTGCATCTGTCTGTCTACAGGTCTGAGGTTAAGGATGTGCCATTGCTGGCTCCTTCCCAGCTCACTTCAGGACGCCCTGAGGGGCAGAAGCCCACTGTTTAAGCCCAACTGCCCCATCCTGATCCCCCCCTCCCCCGCAGGCCTCCCATTCTCCTAGCAGCCACTTGCTGGTGGCTCCTCCCCAGATGGCCCCTGCTGCCTGGCAGTTCATCAGCTCTCAGCAGGAACCCCAGTGCTCTGGCTTCTCAGAGCTTCCAGAAGAGGAGACTCAGTCCCTGGCGCTAGCAACACCTCACAGAATTAGCACCTTCTACTTCATTACGGAGCCCTAATGAGGCTGTTAATGAGATGCTAAGTGGGCACACCTAGCCTTACACCTCCCACTCAGGCCCCACCCCCTTGCCCAGCCATACCCTGGGTCACCATGGTCCTGCTGTATGTCCTCAGGCTGTGTGATGCCCCTCAAGGCCTGGCCTGCTCTGTGTGTGCTGCTGGAAGGCTGGAGGTGGGGGGTACCTCCAGACTCTGAGAGGCTTCGTGGGCATCTCTTGAGCTGCATGGCCATCTAGGACACAGGCCGGCCGCTTGGGCTATCAGGTTTCGCTTTGACCATTCCCTGGGCATCTCGGAAGCAAGCAGGGATCAAGTGACTAAGTAACTGAGCTCTTCCCCAGGGAGGAGGCCAACACCCCCTCCCACATGGAGACTGGAGCAGGAGGTGGCATCTACTGCCACCAAGGGCACCCAGGCTGGCCCAGTCCCCTCACTCTGTGGCTCTCCTCTCCTGTGCTCAATGGGGGCGGGGGGGGGTGTCTCAGTGTTCTTCAGAGTAAATTCTGGGAGCTCTCAGAGGCCCCAGTGAGGGAGGTGGTCACAGCAGGCAGGCTTCCTGGAGCTTGCAGGCCATGTCAACCAGAGCAGCTTTTAGCAGTTTTATGTATTAGGGTTCCTTATAACATGTGTTAGAAAGAAGTAGTTTCAAAATATTTGCAAGCCACTGGACAGAATGAACTCTGGGGTCCATTTTGGCCTTGACTTTTGGAGTTCCACTTGCAGGATACCCAAGGAGAGAGCCACACAAGGGCCCAAACTCATATAAGCATCACATGTGTTTCCTCCCCTTGCCTGGCCAGGAGGGCAAAAGGGGGCATAGAAAAAAGATACTGACCCAGAAGCTGAGAGACCAGGAGCTGAGAGACCAGGGCCTGTGGCCTCATCTGTTCTTCAGACTTCCATTCCCTCCCCCCACCTTGAGCATGTAAAGTCCCTCCAGGAAGGGGTGGGGGCTCGGAAGGCCCTCTGCTGCTGGGTGGAGGACAGGACTGGACCCGGCTTTGATCCTTGTGCTCCAATTTACTCAGATGTCCTCGGAGCTATGAACTTCCAGGCACTATGCAGGGGCCAGCCTCTTCCTGGGAAAGCAGTGATGGCAGTGCCTCCCTCAAGGGGCTGCTGGGAGGAAAAAGCAAGTTAAAAGCTATAAAGTGCTACAGTGGCTCATGCCTATAATCCTAGTACTTTGGGAGGCTGAGGTGGTGGATTGCTTGAGCTCAGGAGTTTGAGACCACCTTGAGCAAGAGCAAGACCCCATCTCTACTAAAAATAGACAAAAGAAAAAAAAAGGAACAGAAACTAGCCGAGTGTTGTGGCAGGCACTAGTAGTCCAGCTATCGGGAGGCTGAGGCAAGAGGATCTTTTGAGCCCAAGAGTTTGAGGTCACTGTCAGCTATGACACCAAAGCACTCTACTACCCACAGTGATAGAATAAGACTCTGTCTCCAAAAAAAAAGTTGTAAAGTGTTGAGAGCAGGCTCCGGTCCAGAGGAGGTGCTTGGTAACATTAGCTACATGTATACACAGTTTTAATTAAATCAGTCACCTTCTCAAAAGCATATTATGGCTCCTAAATGCTCTTTAAATAAAACTAAAACTCTCAATCATTAGCTATAAAGCTCCCCGCCCCAAACACCCACACCTTCCACCCCGTCTCACCTACTCCCTGCTCCCATCTACATCTATGCGTTCCCAGCTGCTCAGCCACCAAGCACACTTGCACTCAGAACCCAGGTATTTCCTCTGCTGCCGACTGCCCCACCTGCTTCAGGTGCTTCTCTCCCACCAGTCCTCCAGGGCCAGCTCAGGGCCTGTCCTCATCTGGAGCTGCCCCAAAGCCCCAGCCCTGGTTGAGCAGCTGTCAGTGGCCCACTTTTCTGGTGTGCCTGCCTTACCTTCTCCATTACTCTAGAGGTTCAAAAGAAAGCCTTAGCTTTCACTTGCTCCTCTCCTGGCCTGTGGTGGATGGGCTGGGAGGCTCTGGGCAATAGGTAGACTAGAAATGGGTTTGGAACAAAGAGGGGACCTCTGTGCAGACCTCTGTGAAGGGGCAACCCCAAGGGCACCTGATAAGTGTCAGCCTTCTGCCTGCCAATGCCTGACCAGGACCTATGTGCCCACTCTATCCTGGGCAGATAAGGGCCAGGAGATATCAGGGGCCCCACCTGCTAGACCTCTGACCCAAATTTGGCATTATTTGCCTTCCTAGGGGACTCAGGAGCTTAGGGCTCCAGCCCTGCCACATTGTCACTTTTGTAGCCTCTGTTTCCAGGCCTGCTTCCTGGGTGTGGCAGGAGATGGAGCTGGCCTTTATGCTTGGCACAGCCCTGATATCCACAACTGTGACTGCACCCTCACAGCCCAAGCAGCACTCTTCACACCACTTCACAAGGGCCTAGCAGGAAAGTGACAGGCATTTGGCAGGGCCTCGACCCAGTCAACCTGGGATGGTGCCCTTGTGCCCTTAACTATCTGCCCATAACAAGCTGACACAACATCTGAGGGAGAGCACCAGGGCCAGGTGCTGAGTGCTAATGGGACGCCCAGCTGGGGCCATCAAGCCAGACAAGGTCCTAGGGAGACTGCCTGAGACCGAGGTTCCCACCAGGTGGAAAGTGGCACCTCGCTTCTCCAGGACTTGGGGAAATGATGAGATGATGCTGCCTCCTCAGCAGCCTGCCTCCCGCCCATCCCAGGAAGGCTCTGGAGTGGGGGTGGTGAGTGAGCAAGAGCTAAGGGACCTGGGGGGTCAGCCTGCGTCACAGCTCGTGCTGACTTCTCCACCCTCGGTGGCCGCTGGCTGCTATAAATACCACTCCTGTCTCTGGATGTTGCAGAAGGTGACCTAGAATCATGGGTTTTGAGGCCTCCTGGGTGCCCCCTCCCTGCCGGGCTAGAACATCCTTGCAGCCTGAAAACACCCCCAACCACAAGCAGGTCCTGAGGCCAGGAGAAAGCACCCCAACACCAGGGGAGAAAGCTGTAGCTTCCAAACCTGGAGCTGCCTATACCCAGTATTTCTACCATTTTCACTAGAAGGATTCTGAGGATACAAGGTCCCAGCAGAGATATGGCACCCAGGGCCACTGGCTCAGCCTGAGACCTACAGCTGTCCATGCCCACCCAGGTCCCCACCCACCACAGACCCTGTTCTTGGGCTCTCTCTGGAGCCCAGCTCCAGAGTAAAGGCTCCAAACTCCCCTCCTTTCCCCCACTTTGTCAGACTCAGGGTTTCTTTGTGACTCTTGGTTGAACCTGCTTCCCAAACTTGTCATCACCCTGAGACCTCTCTAGGATGCACTCTACTCTGACAGGGGCCAGATAAGACTGTTCAGCTGTTGCTTGGACAAGCCCTCAACAATTGCATTCTTCTATCTGGCCATAGCTTGAGTGAGCCCAGATAGGCCCAGGCTCAAAACCCAGGCTGGGCTGACCCAGGGGCACAGACCCTGGAGGTGGTCCCAGCCCAGCAGATATAAGGATGCCAACATCCACAGGTGACCAGGTTTTGGTTCTAGGTTCCCTGGCCTAGGGCAGGGCAGGATCTGAGAGGAGGAAAGGATGCAAACAGCTCTGGGGTGGGCCCTGGGCAGTGTGAACACAGGAGACACCTAGTTAATGTTAGATTCATGCATGCAGCTGTTCTCCATCCTTCCAACAAACAACCAGAATGCCTACTATGTGCCAGGACTTGGAAAATGGCAATAAAAACCAACATGATCCCAGCACTCATGGAGTCCAGGGAGAAAAAGACTTCAAGGTAATCCTCATATACAATGAAAACTCCCATAATGTGTGCCCGGAAGGTGAGGGAAGGGGTAGCTACCTAGAGACCTAAAACCTGGAGCCACCTCTGAAGAACTAGTCAGAGTGACTCGACCGTGGGAGAGGGTGGTAGAGGGAAACAGAGCATGAAGGACAACCCTCGGTGCCAGCCACATACACCTAAGGTGGCAGGTTCAAACCCAGACTGGACCTGCCAAACAACAATGACGGCTGCAACCAAAAAATAGCCGGGCGTTGTGGCAGGTGCCTGTGGTCCCAGCTACTTGGGAGGTGGAGGCAGGAGACTCGCTTGAGCCCAGGAATTGGAGGTTGCTGTGAGCTGTGAAGCCACAGCACTCTACCCAAGGGGATAGCTTGAGGCTCTGTCTCAAGAGAAAAAAAAAAAAAAGGCAACCCTCGACAGGAGGGTGGATGTGTGCAGATGACAGGGCTGTCTGCCCCACCCGAAAAGCAATGTACCCTCCAAAGTCTCCATTTAGCCCAGTCCTGACCTCAGGTGAGTTGTGCATAGCAGGCCAGGGCCTCAGCCCTGCAGAGACCCATCCGAGGGCAGTCACTGGGCTCTTCCCACACAACTGAGAGTTCCTGATAACATAACTTGGGGTTCAAGGAACATTCATCCCCTGAACATTCAACTCCTTACTCCTCCCTGGCCATCCAGTCCTGACCACATATAGGATGGTGTGAAGGGAATCTTAACTCAGATGGAGATCTCAGAGCAAATGGAAACACTATACAGGAAGGGGAATGGAGGGAAGATCTCTGCCTATCACCCAACCAACCATTCATCCATCCATCCATCTACCCAACCAAACATCCATTCACTCTAACCATCTATCCACCCACCCACCCACCCATCCATCCATCCATCTGTCCACCCAGCCATCCCCCATCAATCCATCCAGCCAGCCAGCCAGCCAACCAACCAACTATATATCCATCCATCTGGGCTCAGAAGCAAAGTTTCTGTCTGACTTTCTTCTTACTGTCTTACTGTCTGTGTCTCTCCCTGCTCCTTCTCAAGGCAATCCAGAGAAACTAAAATTCTTTGTCAGAACAGGTCACAGAAAGCAGAACCCCTCTGCCCCAATGCCAGACATAAAACCTAAAAATGTTACTCTAACCATACTCCACCCTTCTGATTAAGAGCGGGCTGTAAAATAATTCTCTGACCTACCTCATTTAATAGTTGGTTATAAGACCAACCCCCATTGAGAGAGGGTTCTGCCTGACACCCAGGAGGGAAGACTGCTGCACAGAGGCCAGGAAGAATCTGCACAGATGGGTCTTGCTGGTCATCATCTTTTTGTCCAATCACATTTCTATATGGCTATCCCTTCTTCATTGAATCTGTGCACAAAAATGGAAATTTTCTTTGGGTCTTTGAAGGCCCCCGTGTCACATAAAACTCTAGCTAAATAAACTTGCTATGTTTTTACCTTGTTAACCTATTTTTTGTTACAGGAGTGTGAGCCATGACCCTTACCATAGGAAGGAAAGTGATCACTCCTTATAATCTATCCATCCAACTATCCATCCACTCAACCTCCCACCTTTCCAACCATTTACCCACCCATTCATCTATCCATCTATCTATCCATCCACTCACCCACCCACCCACCATTCCCAGTCATTCTACACTACTCATCACACTTTCCCTCTTTTGCTCGTCTGCCACTGCTGCAGGACCTGGCCTCTGCCTGCCCTCATTCCTCCCATGCCAAGACCTCTCTTGGGACATGTCTGCCCAATCTTGAGTACCCCAACTCCCTCTTCATCACATGACTATTTTGTTTTCTTCTTGGCACTTTTGCCATCTGACATTCTCTTGTTTACCGTCTGCCTCCCCCAACACCAGGGTATGGCTCCTCAGGGCAGGGCATCATCTACTTTCTTCCTTACTGTGTCCCCTGCATTCAGCAAAAGTCCTGGCAGGTAGCAGGAGCTCACCAAGTCCCCACTGCTTGAAGGAGGAACCATCTCTCTGAGCACGACTTGAGGACAGAGCCAGGAGGATGTAGGAGACCCATGCAGGGCTGAGCCCATCCCCCAGGGCTCCTGACATCCAGTCCTGGGCTCTTTCCACACCTTCCGCTGGCTCCACACCCGGCTCCAAAGCCAGATCCTGAACTGCCCACATACATGACTTCACTGGCACCAGCACCCACGCTGTGGGCGAAGCAGGGAAGAAACCAGCATCTTCATTCTACCGATGAGGCAACTGTGGCAGGAAGGGGATATGGGTGATTTGCCTCTGGCAGCACAGTGAGCAAGTCCGGCTGTCCAAAGACCTCCCCAGTACCAACAAGCCCAGCTCTGCTGCATCTCCCAGTGGCAAGTCCCTGGCCACCCTGTGTGTCTCAGTAGGTGTGACTTGTGGCATCTGCCTCTGCCCAGTGTCCTGTGGGAAAAAAGCTCCTCTGGGGAAGAGCATTGAGGGCTGTGCTCTCAGGATGCAGCCAGGGGACAGGAGCCCTCTCTAACTGACAGAGTCTGAGCCTGGGGCTGAGAGGTGCTAAGTGGGCCTTGGCCAAGTACACCATGGCCTGGCTGTAGGTAAGAAGAGAAAGGGCCTAGGGAAATCACTTCCTCTCTTAGAGCCTTAGTGTCTTCACCTGGAAGATGAGGGGGTTGACCAGAGGATCTCCAGTGTCCTAGGAAACTGCCCTAGCCCTGCAAGGCTCAATTTCTAAGGGTCTTCATATTCTGGCTCAGAAATACAATCCCATGGAAGACTCAGAGCCTTAAGGTCCTGTTGTCTTTCTTGCCCACTTTCTTCTGAACCTCAACATGGCCCTGGAGGGTAGATGGGCCAGGAATGACCACACCATGGCCCAGTGTTTTAAGAGTTCCTCTTATGAGGTCTCTCAGAATTCAGTTCAAGACCTCACCATCTCTGCCTCCCTGTCACATGACTTTGTGCAGGCTCAGTCCTCTCCACAAAACAGAGAAATGAACAGTCAAGTAAGAGGATTCATTCTCTGGATCCTCATTTTTCCTCCCTCCCTGTGACCCTGGACTGTGCTCTGCCAACTTCCTAGGAATGTGAGAACAAACAAGATATACCAGAGGCTTCCGAGAGGAAAGCACTATAAAAAGCCTCAGCACTATTACTTCCCTCTAAGCGGAGCCCTGGGCTTCTGCACATATACACCCACCACGTGGGGGCTCTTCCCGATTCAGATTTGGGTTTCTCCCCTCCTGCCAGCTCACACCTGCACAATCCAGAGGAGACCAGGGAAGGGAGCAGGTGTGGAGAGGTGCCTTTGCCTCAGCATCTTCCTTATCCAAAGGCAGCAGAGGGCGAGTAAGAGTTAATGAGTGTGTGGTGGGACTGGGGCTGGGCCTGGCAGCACCGGAGGCAGGGTCCTGGTCCCCAGGGCACTGCCTGGCCTCCTCTCAGCCCTCCTGGGGGTTGCAGGATGCATGACATCACGTCTGAGAAGTGCTCAGAGTGCCTCAAAGAGAGAGAAGGCCAGACGGATGAGGTGGGATTAATTCTGTGTTTTGCGGGGATTTTTTTTGCCGTTTTTGGCCGGGGCTGGGTTTGAACCCGTCACCTCCAGTATATGATGCCTGCACGCTATTCCTTGAGCCACAGGCACCACCGACAATTAATTCTGTGCTAATGTGATTATTTATTAGCACTTTTGTTTATGGCAGAGGCTGGGGGGTGGTGGTGCAGGGGAACACATGGGTCATGGGGTCAGAGAGTCCAGGCTGGAAACTGGGCCCAGTGCAGCCCCTTTGAGCCCCAATTCCAGTTAAAAAGGGATAGATAACATCTGACCAATGCTGATGAAGGTACAACACAAATTAGCTTTCCTAACCTGTAAGTGAGGACAGCAAGAACCCCAGCCTTAAGGTAAGGGGCAGGGTGGGCACCTGGCCAGGGGCTGCATGTGAGCAGGACACAGTGGGTATGGTTATTGCTGCTAGAGTTGCAGAGAGGTTCAGGGTAAGAGGCCTGAGGATGGGCTGTTTGCAGGGCTGCCCAGGCTGACAGATTCTCTGGGTATGTCCTAGGGGGGGTACCCTGGGTCACCTCTCCCTTACCCTAATCCCTGAAGCAGCAAGAGAAGGGGTGGTGTAGGGCCAGGTGGCCACTACAACTTAAACAAGCCTCAGGAGACCAGAACTCTCCTTCCTCCATGTCTGTCTTGCTTCCTACCTAATACCAGTAATAGGGGTACCTAGGCTCCCCACAGCCAGGCTGCTTGAACATCTCTAGTAATGGCCAGGCTCCCCCAAGGGCTGCCAGAGTGTGACCAGGCAACCTCTTATAGCTGTGCCCACCTGAGAAGGCTGTCCCTAACCCCAGCAGGATGTTCTCCCAGCTGTCCTGTTTACAAAGCTCTTTGCCCACAGAGGGCAAAGCATAACTTCTTGGTGACAACCTGCTCATCTTTGAGGCCTGCATGACAAATACCAAGTGACAGAGAGATCACAGGTTAACAGCAGTGGGTTTGCTAAAGGCAGCCCAAGGTGGAAATTCCAAGACAGTACCCTCAGATCTGCTTCTGTCCTCCCAGGATGGGGGCCACTGGGGAAGGCTGGTCCCAGGCAAGACTGCAAAGAGGGCGCACCCAGGTCCCTGCAGGCCTCTCCTTTGGGAGAGAAAAGGATCCCTCTTCTCTGGAATGCCAGATGCATCCTATCTAATCTGTTCCCCCTATCTGTCCCCTCATCCCAGGACCAGGACCATTGCTACTGACAATGGGTGACTGCCCAGTGAGAGGATACTGAAGGCCACATCCTTAGGAGGGAGAGTGCAGAGTGAGCAGGTCCAGGGTTTTTGCCTCCAGGGAAGGCCCAGAAGCTGGAGAAGACCAAGTTCAAGTTCCTGGTGCTGAATCATCTGAAAGGGGGTGAAAGGAAGGTCAGGGCAGGGATTGGCTGAATCAGGCAGGCTCTCCTCCCTAGAAGGGTAAAGGCCTGCAGACTGGCTGCTCCAGGGAAGAAAGGAGCAGATGTGTCTGCACCGGCCCCTGCCTGGCTTCTGTCATGCGCTCCTCTGTCCCTCACCACACAAAAGTCCCATTGATGCCTCCCCTCACCCCACGCCCTGGGGCACTGCCCCAGCAGGAGGGCTCTGGGGCCTCTCCTGCTCCTCACTGACAGTCCAGCTACTGCTGCCCTGGCACGCCAGGCACGCCAGGCCTGGGCATTGCAAAGTCACGTGCTCTGCGCGGGCGAGGCCAAGCACTGCAGAGACAGCACCAGAGCAGGGTTACACTGTGTCTTTGCGTTCCTGGCATCCTGTGTAGTGCTCATGGGAAGTATGGGCCTGCAGAGAAGCGGGAGCCCAGAGGTAGTGGGCTCCTACTGCTACCTTCGCCCAGCCCCACCCACCTTCCCAGGGGGCTACTCCTTAGGCAAACAATTGGACAGGTGCGAGTGGCATAGGCAAATGCAGGGCTGGAAAGAGCAAACACAGAGCATTTCCACTCTGCTAGGCCCACTGCCCTAACAGTGGGTGCTCAGCAGCCTGCTTACCGCTACCACTGGTACCCCCAGCACCTCAGTAGGGAGTGGAAGCAGCAACAGGGAAGAATGAGCAGGGCTTGAGTCCAACAACAATCAGGCTGCTCTGGGCCTGGAGCCTCTGCAGAGCCACATCATGGCTGGGTGGCTTTGAGCAAGTCATAAGACCTTGGGGTCAGTGATGCCCACTAAACATGGCCTTTGTGAAGGTTAGATGGGATGAGGCCTGTGTGGGAACACCAAGCCCAAGGCTCGGCACAGGCGAGGGTTGGCATATGTGTGTGCCCAGTCTTGTTCTGCCCATGCTATGGGGTCAAGCCAGGGCAAGTCACGGAATAAGGGACCAGTGCTGTGAAGTCCCAGGGCACACTCAGCCCCCCGGGGAAGTAGGGCCAACACCAGACTTCTGGCCTGTGGCTGTAGGGACACTCAGGAGGAAGGGAGAGTCCCATTCTACTCCACCAGCAATGGGGCATCCTTTTGGCCCCAGGCTCAGAACAGAATTCCCCTCAGCTGAGAATGCCTATGTCTCCACTGCTTCCCATGTGGGGCTTCAAGCTTCAGGCTGACCTCATCCATGAGCAGCTAGAGGAGCCGCTGCCTTCTCCTGAGAGTGCACACACATCCTGATGAGGCCTGCTGCCTTTCTCTGCTCTGCATGCCATGCCAAGTGGGCTCTCCATGCCTCTGTGCCTTTGCATGGGCTGTTCCTTTTGCCCAGAAGGCTTTTTCTAATCTTACTCTCCTGGAAACTCCTCGGCACTCGAAGGCTTAGCCTAAATACTGCCTCCTCCATGCAGCTGCCAGGGCCTGACAACCCCCATGGATGACTTCATCAGTGCCTGGTCCATGCCGGGTTCCCCACTGGGCTGGGCACTCCTGGAGGGCAGGGTTACACTGTGTCTCTGCGTCCCTGGCATCCAACACAGCACCTGGTGCCTAGCAGCTGCTCAAGAAATGTCAAACAAGGCCCCCAGCCCAGCCCCTCTCAGATCTTGCTGCCAGCACATTTGGCCAAAGAGACTAAGAGTTGGAGTGTGGGAGGCAGGGCAAGACTGGGCATCCCCAACAAAGCAGGTGGGGCCATGAGCCTCCTCTCCTTTGGAAACTTCCATGCTACACGCACCAAGCTTCACCCACAATCAGAGGTGGCTCTGGAGGCTTGCAGGCTGCCTCCCCATCTCCAAAAGCAGAAACCAAAGTTAGCAGGGGGGTGAGCAAAGGGAAGAGAAGTGCACCGGAACTGCAGGGAGAAAGGCAGTTGTGGCTGCCATCTGCTGTGAGCAAGATGTTTGGAGAACACGCACTCCTCATTCTGAGGTCTCTCAGCCAACTCATGGAGGGCTGGGCCGCCCCTCTGCAGATGGGAGCTGGCAGCTCAGCCGAGCCCACGGAGGCTCCGCAAGAGAGGCGCCAGGGCCTCCTGCTGCCCGCTCAGACCCTCTGGCTGCCCCCATCTGACCTTCTGATTCTGGGGCAGACCAGGGGCCAGGATGCCAGTGCAGGACTTGACACACACTGCCTCTTCCAAGTAGCCTCCCATAGGCTCTGGGGAGTCAACTCCAAAATAATGATGAAGATGTAACTTAAGCATAAGGACAATGAAAGCAATAATACCAGCTAACTTATGGAGAGCCTGACTTCCTGCCTAAAGGCCCTACCCTGGGAACTTGTAGCCAATATCTCACTTCACCCCATCATTCCTGAGGAAGGAGGAAATGGAGGGCCCAAAAAGGGGCCCCAGCCCAGCCTCTCACTGCAGAAGGCAGGACCCATCAGGAGAAGGTCCTGGGGCCTGTCCTTGTTCTCTAAGGCTGGGTGCATATCAAAGAGCAGACCACCTCCATGGATGGAACCTCTGGGCCATTGAGTAACACATGTTCACTGAGGGAAGAAGGTGAGAGCCAAGGGTTTGGAACCCTGCCTCAGGCTACACTGAGGCCAGCAGCAGGCTTGTAGCAAACCCTGGATCCCTGTCCTATAGCCCAGACCCTCTTTGGCCTCCTGTCTTTGGGAGCCACACAGCTTAACACATTTTCTTCAGAGAAAGCTGCCCTTAGAAGGCTGAAGTGGTACTGGACTGAGAGCCCATCTCAGTCTGAGCCAGGCCTTCCCTTACCCTGTCTATGCTTGCTGCTGGTTCAGCTTCTGTTCTCTTGGCCTCAGCAGTGGGCCCAGCTGAGAGCTGGGTGGGCAAGACCTGCCCTCTTGGATCAGGAGGCAGGGCAGGGCAGGGCTAGGCTTACTGGCCACATTCCTTCTTGGGCCACCCTGCCCTGAGCCTACTCACAGAGGAATAAGCACAACCAACAGATCATCAGAGACACTAGAGCTGCCCCATGGCACCTGGCCAGCAGCAACTGCTGTATTTCTCACCAGGCCAGGCTGGCACAGGGCTGAGAAGTCTGCTCAGACTGAACCACAGCTAGGTCCTAAATGTCCCCCTATCCTCTTATTAGCCCTGGCAGCTGGACCCCCAGTGGCTGCCATCTCAAAGAGGTCAGGGGGTGACCTCCCCACCACTGGCACCAGGAAGCTGGGGACCCTGCAGCAGACCACCCAGAACTGCACCTCCTGTTTTACCCCTTTCCACAGCTCACCCCCGCAGCTCTGCTGCCACCGCCCCCACAGGCCTGCTGCAAGCCGCACACCATGGCTCTGTCTGCTCATCCTCCCCCAGCCCCCCACACACCGTAATTGCGACACCTCCACCCCTCTGCCAGCGCCTGCCACTGCCTGCTCTCTGCTCTGCTGTGGGGGCTCCAAGAGCATCTTCCTAGGAGGAGGGCCATTAGTGTTCCCTTTTTTCCAAAGGTCTTTGGCCCCTAGCTGGGTCACTATGCTAACCCCACTTCCTGCCTCTCTGCAGTCTCTACCAGGTCACCCTGTGAAATGTTTCTCACCCTGGAGGGAGTGAAGGCCCCCCTATTCTCTTGCTTCTTCTGGCAGGGGAAAGTGAGGGAAGGCATCTGGCCCCTGGGGAGGCTTTCAGGGAGCAGCCTCCTCCTCATTGCTCCTCCTGCCTGGGCAGTGGGATTGTGAGCTTGATGGGTAGCTGGGCCTCCATCAGCCCAGGGGTGGGGGCCCTGCCACAGCATCAGGGGTCAGTCTCCATGAGCATCTCTGTCACCATCCAGACACTTTCACAAAGAGCTTCTGCCTCGGCAGAGGCACAGCCAGGCCGAGGGTGAGTCAGCCAGGGAAATCCCAACACTGGCGCCCACCGCTGGTGACGGTTCCGCTGACACCTACGGAATGGGGTGCCCAGCCCCTCCCGCAGAGGGTGAGAGGAACACCCGGCTCCCCACCCTCATTTCCTGCTCCCTGAGAGGGAACCTCATGGGTGGGGGTGGAGGAGCCACAGTGTGGATGAGCCCGGCACACAGCTGCCCTGTTTGGGCCTCCTGTCCCTGCCCTTGGCACATCAGCAAGGGAGGAGGAAGGAGAACAGTCACCATGGTCCCTTTTTGTCCCCTGTCTCCCACCTCCTGTTCTGCTGAGCCCAGCACGTCCCATATGCTGCCCTGAATCCCAAGAAGGGAAGGATAAAGCAAGGACCCAGGCTCAGGCCTAGGCCAGGAGGAGGGGTAAGGAGGTAAGAACAGAAAGACAGACAGGAACCTCCTCTCAGCAGGACATCCTGTCCCGGGAGAACTGCCCTGGCCAAGTCCCTACAAACCGGCCAGACCAGTTGGCTGGGGGAGGGGGCTCCAAGACCAGGGCAGGAAAGCAGACCTCCGCCCAGGGCTCCTGGAGCAGCCTACTGGTTACACTGAACAGGCACTTAAGAAGGAGTTTCTGGGGACATGTACATGAGATGCCAAGCCCCATCTCCAGGAGCTCACGGAGCAGGGTAACAAGGAAACCCAGGTGGGCTGCTTGAGTGCAGAGTTACAAGGCAAAGCCACTGCTCAACCCAGGCAGAGAAAGCTTCGTGAAAGGGCTGGTGGTTAAATGGAAACAAAGGGACAGCCAAGCTGCTACCCTCTTCTTCCTCCTCCTCCTGTCCCATACACAAAAACTGCCCAAGCGCCTTGTGCAGGGCCAGACTCCTGCCAGCAGAGCCCTGCCTCCCCTCTGCTGCCCTTGCAGGCCTCTGCTGGCACTCACTGGCTTAAATCTTCCTAGTCCTGCCTCTGGGGTGCTGGCAAAGGTAGTCTCTATAGCAGTGGTTCTCAACCTTCCTAATGCTGCAATATATTTTCATTGTTACAAAGGGGTGGCAACTAACAGGTTGACAACTACTGCTCTACAGGCTCCCTGGGCCAGAAAAAACACCTTTGAGAATGCAGAGAGGTCATGGGCCAGCTTCCCTGGCACTATGGATAGACACACATGCTTGATGTTCCCCAGGCAGAGCTCATGTTCAGGTCTCTCCAGCCAGGAGACGCCCAGGCAGGGCCTCCCCTTTCCACATTCTTCCTGAAGACCGTATCTCTTGTACTTCCCAGGCAATGAAATAGGTAGTGGGAGACATCCAGAAACCTGTCCATTACTTTGAAAGAAGACTGGAAACATGTGACCACACAAATCCCATGGGTTTGCTAAAATGTCTTTAAAACAAATGGCTTGAATGGATTTCTCCCACCCTCCCTTCCTTCCCACAAAAGCCACTCAATGGAAAACAGCAGCCTCAAAGGGCCACAGACTCAGAGCTGCTGGAGGCTGCTGGAGGCTGATAGAAATGGGGTATCAGACACAAAGCCCAGCAGGGGACACTTGGATAAAGGCAGCTTTGGCCAGGAGAGTATAAAAGACAGACACCTGACAACGGGCAGCCAGGACACAGGCACAAAGGATTTGCCAATATCAGGTCCAGGCACTCCCATCCCTCTGCCTTGGGTGGCAGATCACTCTCATGTCCCAACACCACCAGTATCCTTGGTGGTGGAGGCTGGTTGTGGGGACAGTATTGCCTTTGCTCAAGCCCTTGCCTGGAGGGCCCTGCCCTGAACAGCCACATATGCACAAACTCTCCCTAGACAGCCTGGAATAGATAGGTGAGGTCTTCTTGGGCAGCAAAAATTGCTTCAAAAAATCAAGCAGGATAGCAGCAGTGAAGGCATTTGACTCCCCAGATCAGAGCTGGAAGGGCCCAGGAAAAAGAATTCAAGCCACCCTGAATCCCCAGTCTTACAGATGAGGACCCTAAGCTCAGAGAGGTATGCTGACATGCCAAGGTCACACAGCTTTGGGTCTTTGCCCTGCCCTTGGTTGCACTCCAAGCCTTGTTCATGTAACCATTACTTCCTGAGTACATCCTATGTGCCTGGACTCTGGAATTTAGGTTTAGTCACCTAGGAGATACCCTGATTAAAAACTAAACTCTGTCCCAGAGGCTTGAAATCTGAGGGACTTCCTACATCTCAGCTAACCTTCCTTACTCTTCTTTTATGTAAAATAGAGAATACTGAAAGTGGAGAGGAAGTTTAAAAAAAGCAAGAGAAACAGAGGGAAGGACTGGGAAGTACCAGACACAGCCTGGAGGTGAGGGGCAGGATGATGAAGGTCACTCCAGTGGGGCAGCTGCAAAGAACCCAATCTTGGGAGTCTGGGCTGCCTGTCTGTGGCTGGGGTGGCAAGGACCTGAGACAAGACATGTTTATCTATGCGACCTTTTTCTTCTTATCACAAAATGCATGTTCTCTGTAGAAAATAGAAACCACAAGGAAGAAAACAGAAAGCACCCATGATCCCTCCAAGAAAACAATACACTGTCAACATTCTTCCAGTCTTTTTCTCCATCCAAATACGGAATCTTCCATACCTATTTTTGTCACCGAATTACAAAAGGTGAACATTTCTCTTCATTAGGTGCTTTCTACCACCATCATTATTGCAGAGTCCATGTACTATTAGTAGGTACTTGTGAGTTTATCCAACCAACTTCCTACTGATGGAGTTTAGATGTTCCCCTCTTCTCACTGGGAGAAAACCCCACAGCTGGGCCCAAGACTCTGGGGTTCAGATTGTGCCTGAGCCTGGGGCTCCTGACCCCTGGACCTATCTTCTTACCTGGCAGAGGCAAAGCTTTATGCATAAGGTGGGGGATGTGCTGGGTGTGGGGGTTCTGCCCTTCTGCACAGCTATCAGGTGGTCAGTGACTTCAGTGACACCAACTTGAATGGGCGTATATTTGGTGGATAAATGCAGATTCCCAAAGAGCCTACCTAGCAATTCTAAACCAATAAGTCCAAGATGGGGCTCAGGGACCTGTATTTTTAGCAAGTTACACCATGGCCAGCCCCGGAAGATTCTGAGGCTGGAGTTAACCAGTCTGTGTTCAGGGAAACCCTGCTCTGAAGGACGAACCCAAGCCAGTGCTTTTACCTCAGTGTGGGAAGCAGAACTCCCAGAGCTGGTTATGCCACAGATTCCCAGGCTCCACTTCGAGCAAGTGGAGCCCAGTACCCTTTCCTCCTTACTCCAAGGAGGAAAGGGTACTGATATTCCACATTTCTAACCTGTTTCCAGGTGATGCTGCTGCCTCCTAGGCCACAATCAGGAGCACTAAATAAAAACCACATGAGTGCGTGTGCTGGTACTAGGGCACTTTTGGCCTGGATGTATAGCCACAGCAAGCACACATTACTGTCGGTCAAGCCCGCTGCCCTCACTGCTTGAGGGGCATTCCGTGACCAGCAGTGGCAGCACTTGTTAGAAATGAAGATCTCGGGCACTGTCCCGCCTGAACTGGAACCTGCATTCATATGCTGCCCAGGTGATGTGTGTGCCCATCAAAGAAGCAGTCTGCTGAGTCTGTGATAAGTGAGCATCATCCCCGTCATCCGCCTAACACTCCCCACAGGAGGATTATTCCCCCGATTTTGCAGGTGGAAACTGATGCTGAGAGGTTAAATGACCTGGTTAAGGACTCACAACCACCAGCAGTGGCGCAGTGGGAGCCAAAAGAGGAAGCCAGACGCCCAGCAGTGGACTCAGCCCCACATCACACACAACACCCCCTGTGGTTTCCTCTTCCATCCCACCACCTCTCCACATGGTGGGCTCATGATCCCCATTTTACAGACCAGAGTGCAAAGACCAGAGAAATCACATCAGCTGCTCTGAACTCTCTCTGGGGAGCGAGGGAGCCAGAGTCTATCCCATTGGCCGCCTCCATGTGTGCTCACTCCCTCACAGCCCACTCTGTCTGCGGCACCAAGCCAGAACACAGGGCCGGGTTGGGGGTCCCACCTCCAAAGCCTGCAGGCTCTGCAGACACAGTTGGAGGCAGGAAGTGGGAACTGGGCCGAGGGACCAGGAGCTCAGTTTGGTTTGAGGACATTCTTTCTTCACAGCCAGACTCTTCTGTGTGCCTTTTGAAAGGAGGCAGAGAATAGCTGTGCTCAGCCCAACAAGGCTGGCCTCTTTCAACCTTCCAGTTACTGCCATTTCCAATTACAACTTCAGAGACTCCTATAATTTATACATCCCAGGATGCACCGCTCTAGCTGCTTTATGGTGGGAGTTCATTACACCGTTAAGGTGAAACTTGTATAAAGTACTGAGCAGCTGGCGGGCTGGGCCGTGGCTTAGTTACTGCTACCGGAAGCCAGCTGAATAGGGTTCACCTAGGGAAGGGAGTGGTCAGGCTCTCTAAAGGGGCCAAGAAATGGAGAAGGCGACTCCTGAGGTGCCCTGAGCCCTCTATTAGCCTGTTTTTTAAGCTATACGGTATAGCAGGCCGGCAGCAGGAGAACTGTAAGGAATGGCTCAGCAGTGCTGGCAGGGGGTATGTGGGGTGAGAGGAGCCACTGCTGTGTGAGCCTGAACAGCTTCTAGGTGTGGTCAGAGGAGGGCAGGACTGGTAAGTGGGAGGATCAAGGTGGCCATGGAAGACAGGCCCACATGGGGAATGGCAGGAAGTTGGTCTTCTCAGCAAGATGGCTAAAGGCAGCCTTCTTCCCATTCTTCCCATGACTCACAGGAGCCCGAAACCCAAGGCGAGGTACATTGAATAAAAAGGGATACCCTGAGAGCAGAGGCCTGACAGACAGGGACCCAAGTCCCAACTGCAAACATGTGGCCTCTAGAAGATGCCCTCAACTCCCCAAAGAAGCTGAGGTCTCCACCTGTACCTCTACTGTGAAGCACAAGTATCCCCTGCACCTGGTCCATGGGACTGTCCAGAGCACCGGGATGGGGGAGGAGTATCTCTGAAATGGAAACTGTCATTGTTCTTTGTATCAAACATGTTCCTACACATACAGTAATGTCTGGCAGAAAGGAGTCCCTACGAAGTGTTTGTCACTGCTGCTGTGATTAGTCTGGATAGAGCAGTAATGTCTGTTTACAGGTCAGTCACTAACTAGGAACTCCCCGAAAAAGAGGTGCTAACTATTCTATCATTCCCACTTCTGAGCACAACGTTTAGCATGTGTTAGGGCTTGACAAATGTCCTTAAGTGAATGGGTACAAGTGGCAAAACTATTTTCTGGCCCTAGTCCCAGGAAAGGTGTCAGAGGAAGACCAAGTTCTTTTCAAAGTATGAAACTGAAACACCCTCTTGAGAAAAATTCCTTGAGTTCCTAGGAGGAAGGAAACTCCAGGTGCAGCCAGTGCTCTGGCTTCCAGGAACACTGAGGTTGACTCTGGCCTTCTCCTTCTCGTCCTAGACCCCAGGAGGACTGCAAGCCTGGCTGGGCTCACCATCTCCCATCTCCAGGCAATGATAGGCTACCCAGACCCATTGGCTCCCCTTACCAGAAAGAATGCAATGAAATTGCGTCTGTCAGTCTGTCAAGGCTGACAATGTTACTGACTGGCAGGCCAAGTTGTGACACTCCATTCTCAGGGTACAGAGCTTGACAAAGAGCCTGAGGGTAGCTAAAGGAGCTGAGGGAATTTTCACCAAGAGGGTAAGCCTCTGAGGAAGAAATTGCCTTCTTCCAAAGGCCTGAGGAGAGGAAAAGTTAGAGGGGAAAAAAAAAAAAAAAGGCAGCCGGATAGAAGACTTGCCAAAAGGAAGGAAACTATAATAGGAGAGGAACCAAAGGAAGTGGGGGACTGAGGGGCTGGAAGGCCAGCCTCAGAAAGGTCTGGGGCAGGCAAAGGGCAGGATGCCAGAGGGTGCCAGCTTTGAAAAGGGGCCCAGACACCACAGGGGAGGAAGCCCAAGGGGTCAGCCTGCATTGCAGAGTGCTGCAGGGTTGCCTGGCTGGAGAGGGACCATGGCATCAGGAACGGGGAGTCTTATCAGCCCGTGCACATGCCTGAGCTTACAGGGAACAATGGAGAGAAATAATCATGATAACTAATAATAGCAGTTATATTTATTAAGTATCTGTGTTGTTCTTGGCACTGGGCAAAACTTCCTATGTGGTATCTCATTAGATCCCAACGTGCTATGTTCCAGTAGAACTCCCATTTGAGAGATGAGGAAACTAAGGCTTGGAGAGGTTAAGTGCTTTGCCCAAGTAGCAGGAAATTCAAAAGAAGCTCCATCTTTATGCTAAAGCCCATGTTTGGTGGCCTATGCTATGCTGAATTTAAAGAGAGAATGAATCAGAAGTGGATAATCTGGGAGAGCAGGCAGACTTGAGTGGGTGAAGTGGGTGGTGCTAACTGGGAGGCAGGGCATGGGGGGTTACTGGTCCCTGCAGCTGAGACTGGCCAGGATAGTCCTCTCCGCCACTGGGCCTAGGGCTGTCCAGTGAGTCAGCAGCCTTCCCCAAAACTGCAATGGGGCAGCTGTCCCAGGGCACTGGAGGAGCTTAGATGAAGTGGGAGTTGGCTAAAGGGCGTGCCAGGGGAGCCTGATGTAATCCCAGCCTGCAGAAGGCGGAAACTTGGGAAGTGAAACAAACTATCGCCCAACGGCAGCCTGGCCACAGATTTCCAGAGAGCAACGGCTGGCACGCCTCGCCTCACCCACAAGCCGAAGGCTCTGCTCTTCCCTTCAGAGCCTGAAGGGTGCCCTGGAAGCACATGTCTTCTGCCCCAGCCCCAGGTCAGCGCTGAAATGCACTTGGAGTAAAGCTGATGAGAAAGCAGAGGACTCAGAGCCAACGCCCTGGGAGCCCTGCCACTGAGAAGCTGGCGGTCTCACTGCTTTCTGGAATAGACACAGGGCTCACCTCCTCACAAGGCTTTCCGCATGTTTTGAGGGGTGAGGGGAGGTCCAGGCGGCTGCTTGGCAAACTATCCTGCTTCCTCCCTAAATCAAGCCTGAATCGACCTAGTTAGGCTGCGTGTGGGAGATGAGGGGGACATAGGGCCCAAAACCCATGGTGGCCCCTGTACTTTCACACAACCTAGGGACCCAGTGTGGGAGGGATGGCCTCTGAGGTCCTAGGCAATGTTTAGCCAAGCAGGACAGCAGTCCTTTGGCCACACAGGGCCCTCCAATAAGTTCTTGGCAGCTAGCAAGCCACAGAATTCATCTGCCCTTCTGGAGGGTAGGTGCATTTATGTGCCCAGCCTAAAGCATTCCCAGCCTTTGCACCAGCTCTTGAATCTCATACACAGCAATCTAACCCTTGGTTAGCACAATGCACAGCACTCTCCACATCCCACGTGAGGGAGCACTCTGGTCCCTACAGCATAAGAGGAGGCCCGACACAGGCCAGACAGAAGGAGACCAGGTATTTGATAAACATAGATATTTGGTAAATAGGCCCAAGGAGATGGAGAGAAGAGAGAAGTCCAAGGAAGAATCAGACAAGCAATCCCTAGATCAAGTCTGCCAGGGTTCACATTCCAACCCCGCCACCTATTAGCCAAGTAACCTTCAGCATGTTTCTAAATCTTGTCTTTAAAATGGGTTAATAACCACCTACCTAAATATTTTATTTACTCTTTGTAGGTGGTCATTCATACCAAATTAGATAAGATATGAAAAGTTCTTAGCATGGCACCAGCATCTGAACTTGGTAAATGTTACTGCCATTAACATTATTCTTCAATGAGGACATCACTGATGAATGTAAAAACACACACACTTTCTCAGAGAAGCCAGTGCTATTTAGATACACAGTCCTAGAGTTCAGTGGAGCAGGAAGGGTTTGTGGAGGATGTGGGCTGGCATGGGGCCTGACGGAGAGGTAGGGGTGGAGAGGCACACCAGAACAAACCCAGCCTCGGTACAATCCCTGGCTCCCCACCTCAATGCTGTGTGTCCTTAAGCAGGAGACTCAACCTCTCTGGGCCTCCTGGAAGATGGTGGTTGGTAGGATGGGGGAGTCCAGGGGACTCCTATTGCAAGAAGTATATGAGATCCTCTATGTGTTGTGTTGAATTCAGTTGCTTATTCATTCAGAAAACAGACATAATTGTTATTATTACTGTTTTTTGTTTGCTTGTTTATTTTCAGACAGAGTCTATGTCACCATGGGTAGAGTGCCGTGGCGTCACAGCTCACAGCAACCTCAAACTCTTGGGCTCTAAGGATTCTCTTGCCTCAGCCTCCCAAGTAGTTGGGATTACAGGCACCTGCCACAACTCCTGGCTATTTTTTTATTGTAGTTGTAATTATTGTTTGGCAGGCCCGGGCTGGATTCAAACCCGCCAACTCCAGTGTATGTGGCTGGCACCCTAGCCGCTGAACTACAGGCACTGAGCCTGTTGTTTTTACTGTTATTTGTGGCTGAGCAAAGCTTCCTGGAGAGACACTCTGGTGTTGTGGCTGAGCAAAGCCTCCTGGAGATACACTCTGGTGCCCTCTCTGACTTCCAAATCTGAAAGGGCTTGATGACAGCCAAATACAGGACTCTGTCCCCTGGGGGCAGACGTGCAGCATGCCTATGGGGGTAGCCATAAGCAGGGAGGCACAGTGTGTGTTGTACATAATGAAGGGATATTAATAATAGATTAACCTCAAGTAAGTCCAGGAACATCCATCATAAATTAATTAAATGGCTCTAAGAGAGACAACAGGGGGACTATTCGGGATGATCTAGAAGAAACATCCTGCCTTACCTTATACAGCTGTGGCTCAGCCCCCAATACCCACCTGTAAGTGGCAGGCTCTTTGGCCAGGACTATCTCCAAGTATAGGATTGGCTCTCAGGAGCAGCCCCTAAAACACAGATGAAGACAAGCCCTCTTCTCTTCCACCCCCCCAGCTCAGAGAACTCAAGCACTGAAAAGGTTTTGATGAAAAGTCCCAGAATAGTAACCTCCTGGGCTGTACTCAGGCAGGCAAAATTCAAGGGGTAATTTGGTGAGAAAACTATTGAATGTCTGGAAATAAGTGTCAAGAACACTGGACCCCCCCTCAGTGAGTCTTGTGGGTGACGACAGCCTAAGGGCAGCACAAACAGCCTCTGGAGGGTCCCTGGAAGATGCTGGCTCACATTCCTAGCCTGGCACTGGTGGGAACCAAACCAACTGCAAGTCAAGTGTGCAAAATGCATTTGATGCTGGAACTCTGGGGCCCACCTCCAATTCTGGGTCCCACCTCCCACCCCTTCCCCATGCTCAGCTCTCCATGTACATCCCTTCCCTATGTCTACCCAGGACTCTTATCTCCCCACCATAACCAATCAGGCTCGGTCTCTCCCCTACCTCCTAGCATGGCCACGGCCCCATATTTAGCTCTCTGCCCCGGGCACTTCTGGCTTCTGTCCCTCAGTACCCTGACACCTACAGCCAGATGCCTCTGGGGGGGCAGTTGGCACCAGCCCCCTACAGTCTTGCTCATACTATTTCAATGACTGTCCATCTTTTCACAGACAAGACCAAACCTTCAGCCCTGCAGTCTTTGGCCCTGGCTCTTGGGGACCCAGCTCTAACTCACTTTTCTGACCTTAGCCTTCATTACTTCCATTTTATACACCCTAGACAAAAAAGGGGCAGCAACTACCCCACCCCACCCGCGTTGCTGCCGGTTCTTATACAATCATCTTCTTATGTTCAGTCCAACCAGTGCTTGGACCAGATTAAAAGCTATCCCTCGGCTCCGCGCCTATAGCTCAACCAGCTAAGGCACCAGCCACGTACACCTAAGGTGGCGGGTTCGAATCCCCAGCCCGGACCCGCCAAACAACAATGACGGCTGCAACCAAAAAATGGCCGGGCGTTGTGGCGGGCGCCTGTGGTCCC
>CAUYTI010107791.1:0-60022 GCA_963575145.1 Galago senegalensis
GGGACCACAGGCGCCCGCCACAACGCCCGGCTATTTTTTGGTTGCAGCCGTCATTGTTGTTTGGCAGGTCCGGGCTGGGGATTCGAACCCGCCCCCTTAGGTGTACGTGGCTGGCGCCTTAGCCGGTTGAGCTATAGGCGCCGAGCCATGTCCACTTTCTACTACTACTATTTTAAGACTAGGTAATTTATAATGAACAGAAATTTATTAGGTTCATGGCCCTGGAGGCTGGGAATTCCAAGACCAAGGGTTCCCATCTGGTGAGACCTTCTTGCTGAAGCAAACCGGTAAAGAGAGAATAAGCAAGACCAAGAGAAGGCACACCTTGCCTTTATAGCAAATCTACTGTCTCAACAATGAACCCTTGATAATGACAGTAATCCATTCATGAGGATAGAGCCCTCATGACTTAATCATGTCTTAAAGGTCCTGCTTCTCAACACCGCTGCCTTGAGGATTTACTTTTCAAAACATGCTTTTGTGTGGAGACATTCAAACCATAGTAAGTTTTTTGGCTTTTATGTCTCTGGGTTACAGTAAAAGATTTCAAGCTCCTATTCACTTTTCCCACTTAGGTATTTTAAATGGTTTCTGAATTTTCCATGGGTTCAAAGAGATAAATGATATTTCTATTGTTCTTCCTAAGAATGCAAAAAGAAAAAAATTGGAGAAGGAAGTAATAATGGACAGTGAGGTCTAAAGGAGAGTGGAGAAGGAAGTTAGGAACCAGGGAGAGCACTATGTGTTTTTCTTTTTTTTTTTTCTTTGAGACAGAGTCTCACTATGTTGCCCTCAGTAGAGTGCTATGGCCTCATAGCTCACAGCAACCTCAAACTCTTGGGTTTAAGCAATTCTCTTGCTTCAGCCTCCCAAGTAGCTGGGACTAAAGGAACCTGCCATAATGCCTGGCTATGTTTTGTTGCAATTGTCATTGTTGTTTAGCTGGCCTGGGCCACGTTTGAACCCACCACCCTCGGTGTATCTGGCGGGCAACGTAACCATTGTGCTATGGGCGACAAACCCACTATGTGTTTTTAAATAGTAACGTACACCTGATGTATCCATATCTGTAATTTCTGCTCTAACTTTGGAACCTCAATATTCCTCCCCAGGAAGATGATTCTGATATTATTTTTGAAAAATAGTTTGTGGGTCAAAACATTATCTTATTTACATTTATTTTGAAATCAGTTTTCTTAGAAAACCCAAGAGGTCTTTTATAAATGTTTTATAAAAAATTCATATTTTCTAACTGTAAGTACCTTTCTTGTTACCAATAATCTATCTTGGGAAGAGATCTATCCCTCTTGATTTTTGATTATCACTTGGTTTTTAATACAAAGATCTAAAGTTTTATATCATTTACCTTTTTTGGTTTCTGGACTCTGTTTTAAGAGGTTAAGACTATTAGCTCGGTGCCTGTAGCTCAGAGGCTAGGGCCCCAGCCACATACATGGGAGCTGGCAGGTTTGAATCCATCTTGGGCCTGCTAAACAACAATGACAACTACAACCCCCCCCCCAAAAAAATAGCTGGGCATGTGGCAGGAGCCTGTAGTCTCAGCTACTTGGGAGGCTGAGGCAAGAGAATCGCTTAAGTCCAAGAGTTCAAGGTTGCTATGAGCTTGTGATGCCATGGCACTCTACCCAGGGTGGTAGCTTGAGAATGTCTCAAAAAAAAAGTGGTTAAGACTATTAAACAGGGTATTATATCATTGAATCACTTAAATTATTATGCCATGTCTGTGCACTGCATAGAAACATCACACCTATTTTTCAGAAAATGCTAGAAACCAAGCTTGATTGATGAGCCTCTTAGGGAAATTCTTTACAAAGTTTAGCAATTAAGCCTTTTGAGTAGAGCTTTGAGTAGAGAGATAAATCTTCCTCTTAAAAGAATGCATGCTTCACAAGGATGAGACGTTCTTACTATTGTCATATCCCCAGGACTTAGAAGGGCAGCTGTCACAAAGTAGGCATCCAATAAATGTGTGTTGATTTAATAAAAAATCTTTGGATTGGATCATAATTGTTGTTGTTGGGTCTCACTCTGCAGCCTGGGCAGTGGCATGATCACTGCCACTACAGCCTGAAACTCCTGGGCTCAAGGTATCCTCCCACCTCAGCCGCTCAAGTAGCTGGGACTACAGGTGCATGCCATCACGCCTGGCTAATTTTTTTATTTTGTTGTAGAGATGGTATCTTGCTATGTTTCTTAGGCTGGTCTCCAACATCTGGGCTCAAGTGATTCTCTTACCTCAGCCTTCCAGAGTGCTGGGATTACAGGCATGACTCATGGCACCTGGCCTCATTCATTATTTAAAGTGATAATATTTTACTTTATTTATGAATATTCCCTTTTTTGTTTTTAAATATGTGGCACATATTTAATGAATACAATTTGATGAATCTGAACCTATGTATATACCCATGAAACCACCATCACGTCAAGCTGATAGACAGAACCAACACCTCCAAAAGTTTGAGTACATTTGTTTTTTCTTTTGTTGTTGTTACTCGTTTTGTGGTAAGAACACTTAACATCAGATTTATCCTCTTAAGTTTTTAATGAAAATATCATCAAAATTATTAACTATAAGCATGAAACTATTCAGTGTATCTTTAGAATCTGTTCATCTTATATAACTGAAACTTTATACCAATCAAACAACTCCCCCCTAGTTTTAAAAAATAGCTGAATGGTAATTGGTTTATAAATCAGTGTAGTGAAATTACATTTACTTACATAAGAAGGAAAGCCATTTTTATATTTTCCCATAGATCCTTAAATAGATAGAAAACAAATACAATCATGGATCAACGGAACCAAACTTTAGTCCTATAGACAAATTCCTTCTTTGGGGGCCTAAGAGTTCCAAGTGTCACTCACCACTTGATCTCTGTAAGTTGGGAAATCCCTTGACAGGAGAGGAACTATAGAATATTTTTTTGTTGTTGTTGTTGTTGTTTTTGTTGCAGATTTTGGCCAGGGCCGGGTTTGAACCCGCCACCTCTAGTATATGGGGCCGGCCCCCTACTCCTTGAGCCACAAGCAATGCCCAACTATAGAATTTTATTGAAAGAGAAGTTATGTGCTTCACAGAGGAAAATGGCTCTGTATTTGGCCAAAGTTGAGATGTTTTTGGTATGAAATTATTTCTGTTTTTCAAAGTAACATTGCTAAGACTTTTTCTTTGTAACTCTATACTCCATTACTCATTAATTTTTCCTTTTTATTTCCTTTCAAAGTATAAATAAATTATTAATGACAACTATATATGTGGTAATAGAGATACACAAGGATAAAAGCTTGTCTCTATGTCCAGTTAATTTCATGGCAACTTTTTAGCAGCTATAAAACAACATGATACAGAATCCAAGCGTGAATGCAAGCACCACTTCAGAAATCAGAGAACATGATATATAAAACGAAAGGGAATTGCAGCTCCATTCACAATTGCCAAGACATGGAAGCAACCTAAATGCCCCTCAACCCTTGAATGGATTGACAAGCTGTGGCATATGTACACCATGGAGTACTATTCAGCCATAAGAAAGATGGAGACTACTTCTTTTGTGTATACCTAGATGGAGTTGAAACACATTCTTCTTAGTACACTATCTCAAGAATAGGGAAAAAAAATCCAGTATACCCAATACTAATATAAAACCAATTTTTAAACAACTACACAGCCACATAAGTGATAAAACACAAATATAGGCTAGGAAAGGGGAGGGGAGAGGAGGGAGAAAGGAAGGGGTAGGAGAGACGGCGATTGGCTGGATCTCACCTAATGTGCACAATGGGAGGGTGTTGGGTGTGCCGCCTGAATGAAGAGCTCAGCTACAACTTGAATTTTACCTTAAAAGTAAAAATTTGGGCTCGGTGCCCATAGCTCAGTAGCAAGGGCTCCAGCCACATACACAGAGGGTGGCAGGTTGGAGTCTAGCCTGCGCCTGCTGAACAACAGTGATAATTGCTTCCAAAAATAGCCGGGCATTGTGGTGGGCGCCTGTAGTCCCAGCTACTTGGGAGGCTGAGGCAAGAGAATCACTTAAGCCCAAGAGTTTTAGGTTGCTGTGGGCTGTGACCCCATGGCACTCTACCAAGGGTGACATAGACCCTGTCTCAAAAACAAACAAAAGTGAAAATTTGTACCCTTGAAGCAAGAAAGTAAAAGCAGAACTAAAAGAATCTGTCCTAGCCGCCCTGTGCAGGCCTCAGCCAAGCCACAGGCGTTTCTGTTGTCTGTATGTTTCTTCCTTGACATACACAGGGCCTAGATTGTAACCTAGTAACTTCCCTGGACTTTTGTCACCTTTGAGGGCAGGCGGTCCGACCGGTCTCAAGGATGTGGGCGAATCTGACCTTCCCCCTTGAGCCTGGGACCTTGAGGATGATGTCATGTCTCTCTCTGTTTTATGACCCTCACGTGCACTCCCGCCCTAAAAAGTGGATAAAAGAGAGGCAAGAGATTGAGTTGGGGGGCTTGGTTTTGGAGACACACTGGTGTTCCGAGTTACCCTCGGCCAGAATAAACCCGCTTCCTCTTATCAGCTGGTGCCTGGAGTCTTCCGTCTGTGTCAGTTTCCTGCTATACCCTCATGTTAATTTGAAATAAATAAAATGAAAGAAAATAGAATTTATTAAATGTGTGTTGTATTAAGTGTCTGAATTTATTGTCTATTGTGTCTAAGCTCATGGGGAAGCCCCTAGTGTTGTCACACAATGTCAGCAAGATCCCAGAACATTTTCTAGTTGAAGGAGCAGCCTGCATGGACCGCAAAAGGAGGACAAAGAGGGATTAAGGCAGACGTGCAAACTGACCTCACACCGAACCAGAGGACTGTGTGGGGGCACTAGAACTTACCTTTACTAAATCCTGGTATTACATGATTTTTTACATAGATCAATTGAAAAGTCTCCAAATGTAACAATATATCTAGAAGATATATCACCGGCATTTTTAAAATTAGCTTGTAAGTCTATAATGAGTAAGCCCTGTGGATTCTTATCTGTGTCACCTTCATTTCCTTTGAGTACAACTTTAGACACATTTCATTATGTTGCTTTTTTTTTTTTTGAAACAGAGACTCACTTTGTCACCCTCAGTGGAGTGCCACCACATTACAGCTCACAGCAACCTCAAACTCTTGGGCTCAAGTGATTCTCTTGCCTCAGCCTCCCAAGCAGCTGGGACTACAGGTGCCTGACACAACGCCTGCCTGGCTATTCTTTTTTTTTTTTTAGAGACCGGAGTCTCGCTTTGCTCAGGCTGGCCTGGAACTCCTGAGCTCAAGCTATCCACCCGCCCCTCCCTCCCAGAGTATTAGGATTACAGGAGTGAGCCATGGCACACAGCCTTCATTATGTCTTAAACTCAAGAGAAAGTTTACAGCCCAGCTTTGGCGTGTCCATTCTTACTTTCCTAATGCCTTCGTCTCTGGGGGTTTCAAAATATTATGCATTGTATGCCAAGATGTGATTAGTAGATTAAATCACTACCATATTTGAGACTTATATTGTTTTCCTAGGTAAGTGAAAACCATTTGACCGTGTGAAACCTACAAGCACTGTTCAAAACAACACTTTTTAAATTAATCTGAAGTCTTACAAATATTTTAACTAAAGTCCTAAATTCTTGTAAAATTGCCTACATTTCACTGGAAGCCATAAACAGAGTAAAAACTGTCCCTTAATTAATTTTCACTTATATCATGAAGAACATGAATAACTACACTAATTAAGGGAAAAATGTCCTAGTATGATAATAAGTAGTAATCTGACCAGATTACTAGTAACAACTTGCCAAATAAATAATGGGACCCGAGTAATGGATTAAATTGTATATATGGTTGGGCACAGTGGTTCACACCTGTAATCCCAGCACTTTGGAAAGCTAAAGCAGGAGGCTGCTTGAGACCAGGAGTCTGAGACCATCCTGGGTAACACTGCAAGAGTCTTGAGTCTAAAATAAATACATAAATTAAAAGTTGCATAGCCCTGGGAAAGAAGGCTAGGCTATCATAAAGATACTTTTGAATCTCATTTCCCATTTGCTTAAATTGGGGAATGTAAGAAGTGATTAAGGTTTCCTCTAAAAATTATATGGTATATTCTTGTAGATGTAAATAGTTTGAAACCATCTTTTAGCGATGCTGTCTCTAGTTAAGAAAAGATCATCATCAACATTGAGAAAACAGGAGTAAACTCTTAGAGAACACAGTTCCACCCGGCAATTTTCAAAAGCTCTTTGAAGATGTCGGAGCTTTGGCAGTGTTCCAGGACCAACGGATCAGAGTGATCCAGCACACACAGAACTCGGCAGCCCTGAAGATTTGTGAAAGCCAGCATGTGTCTGGCGCAAAGGACTGTGTGGCTAACTATGACAGGCACATCCTTCCCCTGGGACACAATTGTCAAGATTCCCTCAGAAGTGAGTTGTGCCTCTAAAAAGAAAATACCAAATAAATAAATTTATCTCAAGTATACAAATATTAACATTATTTTCTTTAGTTTTTTTCTTTACCTCTTTTAAGCCAAAGTTTTTAGCACATCATTAATCACCCATTCTAATGTGTTAGATTGTTGCCAAAATTTTAAAAACCAGGAGGGATTTAGTTCAGTTATTTTTGGCTAGGTCTTTCTTTGCTCCTCTGATAAACAATAAATATTTCCAGTTGTTATGTGCTTGGTGAATGTCATAGGGTCTAGTAGGAACATGGGGAAATAAATGATAGGAAGCACTTCATTAGACTATTGAGATAGCTAAAGCCTAATTCATTCAAATATTTTTGAGCACCTGGTCTATGACCGGTACTACTTTAGGAATGTGAGTATAGTGACTTAAGAAATAGTCCACCCTGGAGACCCATCTACTCAGGAGGAGGAGGCAGGAGGATTCCTCGAGCCCAGGAAGAGTTCAAGTCCAGTCTGGACAACCTAATGAGATAGCTATCTCTAAAAACAAATAAAAACTTAAAAGTCTATGCATTTGGGGAATTACCATTTTGATGTGACTCAGAGGCAATAAAATGCATACCTACAGTATTTTCAAGTGGTTATAAATGATAAATGCTATAAAAGCTGGTATCATCTGGGTGTGGTGGTTCATACTTATAATTTCAGTGCTTTGAGAGGTAGGAGAATGGCTTGAGGCCAGTAGTTTGAGACTAGCCTGAGCAACATAGTGAGACCCCTGTCTCCACAAAAAAAAAAAAAAAAAAAAAAATTATCCAGGTATGGTGGTGCTCACTTGTAGTCCCAGCTACTTGGGAGACGAGGGCAGGAGAATTGCTTGAGCCCAGGAGTTTGAGCTTACAGTGAGCTATGATCAGGCTGTATTCCAGCCCAGGTACCAAAGTGATACCTTGTCTCAAAAAAGCAAAAACAGAAACAAAACTGATACTTATTATTATTATTTTGCTGTTGTTGTTGTTTTTGGCCAGGGCTGGGTTTGAACCCGCCACCTCTGGCATATGGGGCCAGTGCCCTACCCTTTTGAGCCATAGGCGCCACCCTAAAACCAAACTGATAGAGCAGGGAAAGGGGATGATGAATAAGCTGTGACATGTTAAGGTGACATGTTAGGGCAATAGACAGACTACTGAGTGATGGTACAGAAGAGTAAGCCACACAAATATCTGAGGAAGAGCTTTTCAGATAGAATAAAAAGCAAAAACTAAAACATATCTTGAGAAGGAAATTCATTAACTTTACTTTTAGCATAGCAAGGAGGTACATTTTGCTAAAGTAAAATGAACAAGCGAAGAGAAGTTGGAAGTCAGAGAAAGCCAAATGATGATACATCCTGTAAGCTATAAAAAGCTTTGGGTTTCAGGTTAATGTGTTGGAAAGTCATTAGAGGGTTTCTAACATGGGCAGGACATAGTTTCGTAGACATAGACTTTAAAAGGTAAAGGTGGGATCAGGGAGAAGGAGTGGGCTGGTGGCTTGAATCCAGGTGTGGTAGTGGTGGATATGGTAAGAAGTTGTGGAATAATGCAAACATTTTGACAGTGGATTTGAAAAGATTTATTAATGGCTTAAGAATGGAGTGTAAGTTTTTAAAAATAGGAAGAATCTGGAATGTTCCAATATTTTTGCCTTAAGCATATGAATGCATTGATGCCGTTTACTGAGATGGAGAGAGCAGTCAAGGCAGACAGGAGAACAAAGATTTTAAAAGGGAATCAGAGTGATGCTTGATGATATATAATTGTACAGAAGAAATCTGAAAAGCTTAGGTGCTATAGCATAAAGAGCACATTTATACAAAAGTCCGGGAACTTTAATATCACTCGTATTTCTGGAAGGAAATAACATGGGTACTAAGTTTTTGTTTTATATATTTCTGTGCTTGTTCAAGTTTTTAAAATCCTGTTTATATATATATTTTTAAAATGTTTGCTATAGCAATAACAAGATAATGGGGATTAAGTAGTTAAATGAGAGATTCTATATAAGCAGGTAAAGAATGAAACGTCAACCCTCATTTACCTGCTTAGAGGGTTTTTAAAACTGTCTACCCTCTAAATCCTTTAATGAGCCTTAGAAGCAGACAGGGGCATCTTCAGCTCTTCCTTCCAACATTATGTTTGGCATTAACGTCAACTTTTTCCATCGTTTAAAGTTTGCTCTCTTTTCCCAGCTACGCCCTACACTGCTCCACTTGTAGTATGATATGTTCTGCCTTAGGCTCTAAAATGGTTTATACACATCTACCTCAAAAGCATTTGTCATCTGTCCCTAATCCAGTGACTGCTTAAGACCAAAACCAGTTGGCCTCGATTAGCTAAATGAGGCCTGTTTGTTTGCTCTTTGGAACTAGGTAGCGAATACAAGGGTATTCCAACTTGCCATATTCCCCGATGCCTTCGACATGAAATCAGTTAGCAGACTGGCGGCAATGAAGTCACTCTTTCTGTTTAGATAAGAGAGTAGCCAAAGCTCTCAGGAACATTTTAACAGACTCCTATAGAGAAGGGATTAGGGTCTCTATTAATATACTCGGTCCGAGGATTCTTGGAACATGGGGTATTCTACTGATTTTTCCCCTCTCACATTCTTCCAATGAGTTACCCTTCATCTCCCACACTGGGGTCTTATTTCAAGGGTGTTTACTAGCTCACTCTAATGTCAACTTGCTATTTTTAAAGATGTGCTTATCAAATCATTAATTCATTTTAATGTCAGCTTTATTGAGAGGGTAATTTTAAACGCATAAGTCAATGAGTCCTAACAAACGTTAAAGTTGTATAACTACCATCACCATCGATATATAGAACAAGTCCATCACCCCCACCTTCAATGCTTCTTCAGAGTTAATCCTCTCCCTCAGCTTCTGGCAACTACTGATCTTTTTGTCGCTATAGTTTTGCCTCTTCTAGAATTTCATATAAACAGAACCATATAGTATGGAGGGGCTGGGCACAGTGGCTCATGTTTGTATTTCCAGCATTTTGGGAGGCAGAGGCAGGAGAATCACTTGAGCCTGGGAGTTTAGGGTTACAGTGAGCTATAATCACAACACATCACTGTACTCCAGAACTCCAGCCTGGCCGACAGAGCAAGCAAAAATACCTTGCCCCTCTCTCTCTAAAAAAAAAAAGAAGGCAGAGAACACACAGTGTATAGTTATTTTTGTGGATGGCTTCTTTCCCTCAATGTAATCATTTTGAGATCCATCCACTGCATGTATAAGTGTGTCTCTTTTTATTACTATATATCATTGTGTGGATACGCTATTATCTGTTCATCCAGGCACCAACTGATTGACATTCGAGTTGTTTATAGAGGATGTAAATTTCCATACAAGTTTTTGTGTGGACGTACGTTGCATTTCATTTGAGTAGGATTGCTGTGTTGGGTTTAAATCGACTATCTCATTTGTTTTTCTATTTGTCCATCTATTTCCTGCCCTTTCCTTCCCCTCTTTCCCAGCCTTCTTTTGCAGTAATTATTTTTAGGGTTCAATTTTGCCTTCACTATTAGCGTATAGCTTTAGCTCTTTCATTTTTTCATGGTTAATCGAAGGATTGACAGTATACATTTTTTAAAACTCATCTCAATATTCATTAAAATGACATAACACCACTCTGCATGTAAGATGCTGACAGTGGTATTCCTACACTTTACCCTTTGTGCTATTTTTGTCCTATATATACTCCTATATCTGTTATATACTCTATAATGAATCATATTGATTTTGCTTTAAAGAGTCAATTACCTTTTAGTAAGATTTAAAATAGAAGAAAAATGTTTTTTACCATTTGCCATTTTTAAACCATTTCCTGGAAGGGGGGTGTTCTTCCTTGGGTGGATACAAATTTTCTTCTGGTACCATTTTCCTTTTGCCTAGTGAACCACCTCTAACTTTTAGGGGCACTGGGGAGATCTGCTGGCAATAAATTTTCTTTGTTTTATTTTCCTGAGAATGTCTTTATTTTGCCTTTGTTTTTGAAAGGGATTTCACTGGGTATCATTCTTAGGTTGGGAGGTTTGGTTTTGTTTTCCCTTTCTGTTCTCTGTCTTCTGGCTTACATAATATCTGACAAGAAATCTGTTGTTATTCTTATCTTTATACCCTTGTATATTTTTTTCTCAGACTACCTTTATAATTTTTGACTTCATCAGTTTTCAGCAACGCATTTATGATGTGACTTAGAGTGCTTTTATTTATATATGTATGTATATTGGCTTGGAGTATGTTGATATTTTTTGATTCATGATTTCTATTTTTCATTAAATTTGAAAAATTTTCACCCAGTGCTTCTGTGAATAGTTTTTTCTGTGCTTTTTTCCCCCATTCTGGGACTCTACTTAAATGTATGTCTGAATACTTGCAACTAGGCTTCACGTCATGATACTCTGTTCGTTTCTTTTCTTTTTTTTTCCTGAAAAAAAGTTCATCTGTTTTTTGTTTTTGTATTTGGAGATGGACTCTTGGTGTGTTGTCCAGGCTGGAGTGCAATGGTATGATCATAGCTGACTGCAGCCTTGAACTCCGGGGCTCAAGAAATTCTCCCACCTCAAGCTCATGAACTGCTGGGATGACAAGCATGAGCCATCATGCCCAGCTCCACTGATCTTTTAGTTCCACGGATCTTTTTTTCTCAAGAGACAGAGTCTCACTTTATTGCCCTCAGTAAAGTGCTGGGGCATCACAGCTCACAACAACCTCCACCTCCTGGGCTTAGGTGAGTCTCTTGCCTCAGCCTCCTGAGTAGCTGGTACTACAAGCACCTGCCACAACACCAAGCTATTTTTTTTGTTGCAGTTTGGCTGGGGCTAGGTTTGAACCTGCCACCCTCCATATATGGAGCCAGCACCCTACCAAGTGAGCTACAGGACCACCCTTCTCTGTTCTTAATTTTGGTAAGTTTATATTGCTATGTTAAGTTAACCTATCTTTTCTGCAGTGCCTAACCCACCGTTATCACATCCAGTGCTTTTGTTAATTCAGATAATGCCTTTCTAACCTGCAGAAGTTTTATGGTATCTTCCATTTCTCTTTGCATTGTACTTATGTTTTCCTTTACCTTTTTGAACATACAGAACATATAGTAGCTTCTATAATATTCTTATCTCCTAATATCATAGCCTTGCAATTTCTGGGTTTGTGTCTATTGATTGAAAGTACTCTTGCCTGGGTGGCGCCTGTAGCTCAGTCAGTAGGGTGCTGGCGCCTGTAGCTCAGTCAGTAGGGTGCTGGCACCAGGGCTGGCAGGTTCAGACCCAGCCCCAGCCTGCTGAAAACAGAAAAATATCCATGCGTTGTGGTGGGCGCCTATAGTCCCAGCTACTTGGGAGGTTTAGGCAAGAGAATAGCTTAAGCCCAAGAGTTTGAGGTTACTGTGAGCTGTGACGCCACGGCACTCTACCAAGGTGACAAAGTGAGACTCTTTCTCAAAAAAAAAAGAAAAGAAAGTACTCTTGGTAATGGGTCATATTTTTCTGCTTCTTTGCATGCCCCGTAATTTTTGTTTGACTGCTAAATGTGGTGAATTTTATCCTATTAAGTACTATATTTTGTTGTATTCCTTTAAATCATAGAGAAATTTCTTCATAAATAATTACTTGGAATTAGTATGATCCTTTCAAATTTACTTTCGACTTTGTTAGGATATGCTCAGAGCAGCCTCTAATTGAAGTAGAAGTTATCTCCTCTATTAAGTGTTATTTTCCTAAGGATTCTAACCAACAGTTGTGTATTAAAAAGTTTTTCCCCTGGTTATGGTGTTACGCAACTATAGTCTCAGCTACTCAGGAGGCTGAGGTGGGAGGATCACTTGAGGCTAGGAATTTGAGGCTGTGGTGTGCCATGATTGTGCCTGTGAATACCCATTGCACTCCAGTCTGAGTAACACAGTAAGACTCTAGCTCTAAAAAAAATTTTTTTAAATAAAACTTTTGAAATAGGTTTTTCCACTCTGGTTGGTGGGAATATGAACTTTTCCTCGGAATTGTTCGGTTTACTGTTCTCTGCTGGCTCTTTCCTAACCTGTGACTCAATACTTGCCTTTTATACATGTGACTATCAGTACTTAGCAGAAAGGTTCAGGAGAGCCTTCTGCAGACTGCTGGTGCTCACCCTCCCTCTGCAGTGACTTCTGCCTTAAAAATGAACTGCCTTACCCTCCCAGAACTCTGATCTCTGTCTCCTCAACACGTTGATAGTCTGGGCTCTGTTGGGGTTTTACCTCCCTGTGCTGTGGCTTTAAAAATACCTCCAGTTAACAAGATGGAGCAATTACTGAGCTTGTCTTTCCTCTATCAGGACAACAGTGCTGTGGCGCCAGGTGTCCAATGTCCGAAAGGCTTCATTTCATTTATACTGTCCAGTTTAAGATGGGACGCAAATTCGGTCCCCGTTACTCTGTCACAATAGAGACATAAGCCCCATTAATCCTTTTATTGCTGTGAAGCAACAATTCAATATGTTGACATATATTTACAAGGCTTGTGGAAAACATCTACAGTCACCAAAACACAAAACAAGCTTTTATACTATCCACGCAACTCTGACAAACCCCAATACACAAATTCACACACATAACAATGACCCTTACGCCTTCTGTTATTTTGAGATACCTGTTTGTGGAGAAAATCAATAAAGAGAATTAAAGACAATGTTGCTTAAGTATGAAAGTGGTCGATAATTTTTTTACCACTTCCAAATTGCACTTTGTACCTCTAGAGTTCTGGTATCCAGAACACCAAGCTACAGCACAAAACTGGATTCTCTCCTTCTCCTCCTCTCCCCCCCTCCTCCTCCTCTTTATCCCCTTCATCTTCCTCTTCCTCTTCCTCCTCTTCTTTTCTTTTTTGTTACTTAGTGTCTTGGTCCATTCCTGCTGCTTTAACAAAATACCTTAGACTGGGCAATTTATAAATAATAAAACTTTACTTCTGACCGTTATGAAGGCTGCAAAGTCCAAGATCAAGGCCACAAAGTCCAAGATCAAAGCCCTTGCAGATTCCAGGTCTGGTGATGCCGTGTGCCCTCACATGGCACAAAGTGCCAAAGGGGTGACTGTTTCCTTCATGCCTCATCATTAATCCCACTCATGACTTAATTGTCGCCACCTCTTAATACTATTACGTGAAACACATTCAGACCACAGCACATAGCTGGACTATTTCTCAGCCTTCCTTGGAGTTAGGTCAAATGATGTGACTAAGTTTTTGCTGGTGGAAAATGAGCAGGAGAGAGGGGTGCCACTACCAGGCTACACCCATAAAAAGCCTCCAATTGACAATCCACCATGCTTTTCATCTATGGAAAAGATGGACTTCCCTTGAAAGTCACATACTGAAGATGGCAAAGTCATAATAAGGAAAGAATTGAATTGCCACTTGTCCTAAAACTGCCTACTCCTCAGGAACCCTTGTTTAAAGGTGAGCAAGAAAATTAAAACAAAAACCATTATGTTAAAATCACTGATTTGGGGAGATTTGTCTGCCACATTAGCTAATGCTACCTCAATAGCTGTTCTTCCTTCCCCAGACTCCTAGTTCTTCAGTCACTTAACCAAAGGAGGTAAACTTCAAAGCAAAAAGATTTGTATTCTCTCTGTTATTTACATTTCTTTAACTGATGCTGAGAACATTTCACATAACAAGGCAGTGTTATAAGCATGCACTTTTGGAGTGAATCAGACCTTGGCTTGAGCCCCTGAGGAACCACATACTAGTATGTAACCAAGATACAGTTTTCTTATCTGTACAATCAGAATATTAATTCTTACCTTAAGAGATTTCTATGAAGCTTATCTAAGATACCATATGGAGAGCTTGCTTAGAGCCTGACACAATAGGAATGGATAGGAGCAAGTACTATTACTCTCTCTCTCCCATATATTTTGTGGATATAATTTATTTAATAGTTTAAAAGGGTTCTATTAAGAAGTATGAAGAATTCTCAAAGAACTAAAAGTTGACCTTCCTTTGATCCTGCAATCCCATTACTCGGTATCTGTCCAGAAGAGCAAAAATCACTTTACCACAAGGACATTTGCACCAGAATGTTTACTGCAACTCAATTCACAATTGCCAAGATGTGGAAGTAAGCTAAGTGCCCCTCAACCCGTGAATGGATTAACAAACTGTGGCCTGTGTATACCATGGAGTACTATTCAGCCCTAAGGAACAATGGAGACTTGACATCTTCCGTGTTTACCTGGAGGGAGCTGAAACACAGTCTTCCTAGTAAAATATCTCAAGAACAGGGGAAAAAAAGTATCCAATGTACTCAACACTAATATGAAACCAATATGTAAACAACTACACACCCACACGAAAGAAAAAACACAAGTCTAGGCTAGTAAGGGGGAGGAGAGAAGAGAGAAACGTGATGGAAGGGGAGGGAGAGTGATTGGCAGGATCTCATTTAATATGCACAGTGCGAGGGCGGGCACACCCCCCCCCCAGGGCTCACCTACAACTTGAACTTTACCTTAGAAATGAAAACAATGCAAACATTTGTACCCTCATATTAATCTGAAATTTAAAAAAAAAATTCTTTTAAATGTTCTATTATACCTCAGATGCATTATTACTGAAGAGTAATTATAGTTTTAAATTTTTTAATTAATCCTTTCTTCCCAAAGATATACCAGAATACTTCTACCCAGATGACAACGGTCAATTTTAGATGAATCATTAGTAAATAAAATCTTTCTTTCCATGTAAATTTCATTATTTTAAAATAAAGAGGGAAGTTCAGGGGTGCTCGTAGCCCTGCAGTTTATAATCTGACTTGCAGTTCATCGCAGAGGATTACTGAGGCCTTAGGGACTCGCCTAATCATGTCGAGAGCAGATAACCAGAGGAGGACACGTCTTCTGTGTTTTCTCTTTAAAACTATATAATGCTACTAATGGATCTTATCTTACAAATTGTCTGTCAGAACGGCTAGTTCTTAAGGTTAAAGCCCTATGGAATGTTTGCAAACTGCAGATTATAGTCAAACTATGCTATAATACTTTTTCCAAACTATTTCTCCAATTGAGCTTTACATAACTCTAAGTCTAGGCCTCCCGTCCGTTCCTACTTTTTTTAAAAAATGCTTTTTGATCTTCAAGCATATCATTCTGTTCCTACTGATCACAAAGTAAAGCGCTGGTTTCATTTTCTATCCCAGAGCCCTTCCTCTGTAACTTGAGGAGGGATCCACTTCTAGTCTAATGAACTGCTAAAGTCATTATTTAAACCTCTCTTCCCCAGTTGGACTGGACCCCGCACAAAACAACTTGAGGAACATCACAACTCTTCCCTCAGCACGCACATGGCTGTCAAGCTTTTATTTAGCTCTTGCCTGGGACTTGCAAACAACTGAGCCACACCTGTTCTAAAATAAACAAATTGCCCTGGAGAGAAAATGCTGATTTGAGGAACAAACGCTCTGAGGAGAAGGTGAAGTTTGGGATGTGGCTTTGGCATAGGGAGCAGGAGATGTGGAAATGGGAGAAAAGAATATGAATGAATTACAAAGGGATCCCATCTTGAAAATCTGTAATTGAAAGAAAAAAAGAGCACACTGAAGATTTACACTTAATATTGAACACAAAGGTCCTTTAACTCCCTCTCTTACAGACAGAAACACTAAAGTAGTTAACTAGTGACAATAGAATTATGTAATTTAGATTCCTTTGCAGAATGCAAGAACTACCAAGGCTAAAAGAGAGTCTACTCTAATTTATTTAGACTCCTCTCTCCCAAATAATTGGGGGAATCATTCAGATAAATTAGCAGTTAAAAGAGACATTTAAGGGTACATGTGAATCTTTCTAAATGTGGAATATAAATGTCTTAACACAACAACTATGAGAATGACATGAAGGCTATGTTGGCCAATTGGATGAGAATAGTTCAAATTGTATATGGAAACAACACACTGTACCCCATGATAGTATTATTGTGTACAACTATGATTTAATTTAAAAAAATAAATTAAAAAAAGAGAGACATTTAAATTTTTAATAGTTATATTTTTTGTTATACTACATAGGTGTGTCCAACTATCAGTTAATCAGTGGTACGTGTTTATAATTGTATAAGGCAGTCCAGGCAGATGAAGTTTAAAAAACTCACAAATCCACCATGGATACAACCAACTGTACAGAAGGTTGCTGTTAAGTGGCATGAAATAGAATTCTTTTTTTTTCAACCTTTTCAGACATTAGGATTAAACAGTTCTGTCAACTGACTTTAATTGCTTTAACTGCTATATGACAATCAAGTAATCCTCTTGCTTTAAATGTCTTCTGTTATTGGGGAGAAGGGAACTAAATGTTTCAAAATCTAAGGAAGTCTAATTTGATTTAATTTAAAAAAGAGTAATAACAACTAATGATAATAGTTTATAAATATTATTGCGTTAGAGAAATAACTTTAGGAAACCACAAACTTATTAGTTTACATTCCCAAGGAATTCTATTTTTAATTTTCTGATTGCGATTTATCTAGTCTTCATGCTCCCAACAGAAATATTTAAAAGGCCATTAAGTAAAGGAAATAATTAGCCTTTTATCTAGTTTAGGTCTCAGAAGGGTAACCATAAAAGAACAAGTTTTCCACGTCAAAATTTGCTTACCAATAGGAGGAACCAATTACTTTAAAATGACTATATAAGGAATTCAGCCTCAGATTGTTGAAATTGGAATGCTACTTCAATGGGAGGGTGCATACTTGATCAATTAACTACGTGAACGCGCAGCTCCCAAGTGTAAGATTTCTAATTTGAAAAATCAACTACAAAATCTAATGTGGCAATCACTTACAGATAAAAACTGCAAAGTATGTGGGAATAGTTGAGACTTGCTTAAGAAGAAAAAACTGAGTGGAATATTTCCATTTGTGACTAACAGCAAAATCAAGGTATAGACAAATATGTTTACTATTTTAGAGGAAGATCATAGTGAATAGTGAAAAAAAACTTTTTCCTTTAAAATGGGTTATATTAAATTGACAGCTAATAATTTTAAATTATTTCTACATTTCAGTAGACAAACAGGTTACTACACATTAGTACTACAATCATGTTTTTAGAATGTTTATTGTATAACTCAACTGGCATACACACACCAGTTACTGAGTTCCTAAGTATTTGAGTTGATCACTTGAACATTAAAGTTTCAAAGTCATTTTTTATGTGAACATATCTAAGACCTTTAAATCAGAACAGTAGGTTATAGCATAAAGTACTATAAATAGTGTCCTTAAATTTTAAAGTGATAGGAATGAAATAGTTTTCTCATTTTCTTTTCCGAAAATCCAAGGCTCTCAAGACAGAACCTCCATTCCCCATGACATATGTAGATAAAGTGTTGTACGAGTCAGAGCTGCCCAAATAAACAGAACTGGTAGCATATAATGTATATAGAAAGAGATTAATTAAAGGGGCTGCCTCACAAGATGATGGAGGCTGACAAGTCCCCAAATCTGCAGGGGTGAGACGTAAACTATTTCATCCATAGAGTGATGGTATAGTTCTAGTTTGACAGCCTGAAGTCCTAAGGACCAGGAAAGCTGATGGTATAGCTCCAACCTGAAGACTGGCAGGCTGGAGACCCAGGAAGGACTCCAGTTTCAGTCTGAAGACTGTTAGGCAAGAAGAACTTGACTAGGAGGAGGGTTGGTCTTTTTGTTGTTTTCAGACCTTCAACTGATTAGATGAGGCCCACCCATATTAACCAAGGCAATCTGGTTTATGCAGTTTACCAATTTAAATGTTAATCTCTTCCAAAAACAACCTCACAGAAGCACCCAAGAAAAATGTTTGACCAAATATCTGGGTATCTCATGGGCCAGTCAAGCTGACCCATAACATCAACCATCACAAGTCTGATACGATGGAGTTGGTGGTCACACTTTCTCTGTGCATTGAAGCAGCAACACCGAGTGGAAGTTCCAACGTGGGCTAAGTTGTGGAATTGCTTGTATTTGGATCCTGTCTTCTTAACACATTCCTGGGTCATCTAGGGCAAGATTTCTCTAGGTGCTTCTGCTTCTTGATTGGTAAATCACAGATAATAATGGTTCCTACCTCATACTCTTAAATCAATGTTGTGAAGAATATATGAGATATTACATGCCAAGTCCCTACAAGAGTAACTAGCACATAGCACAGACTCCCCAACAATGCACTATATTAAACAAAATTTGTTGAAATAAAGTTCTTTTTAAAAAAATCATTGTTTCATGTGTTCTCTTGTCTTTCTTGTTTAACTTTTAAAGTTTCATACAAGGTCATAATTTTTCACTTTTCCTAACAGACCTTTCCCTAAGTGTTCAGTAACACCTAATAGTACAATAAAACTCTTTTGAAACATTTTGATATACTTACACATCTATCTTATTTGTCCATAGGACAACAAACATTTTTGAATGGCTATCGTATGGCTGTCGTGGAGAGAATCCAAAGAAAAGTAAAAAGAGTAGGACACTTCTTCTGTTAAAAGAATTTTCAGTCCAATTGAGGAGATAAATTAATATGCAGGACTTAAAAAAACTAGAAAACACTTCAAGATATTATTATAGTACAATGGGGACCAGAATCTTCACTGTTATAGTGGGAACAGAGTCCCAACCTTCGTTCTCCTTTTTTTGAGAGGAGCTTAATTTGTCAACCCAGCTAGAGTATAGTTGAAGTCAGGGGCTAGATTTGAGAGGTGTCATCACAGCTCACTGCAACCTCAAACTCCAGGGTCCCAAGCAATTCTCCTAACTCAGCCTCCTGAGAAGCTGGGATGATAAGGCCCAGACTCCATGCCTGGCTCATTTTTCTATTTTTTGGAGAGATGGGGAGCGATGGGGGCTGCTTTTTGGTCAGGCTGGTCTCGAATTCCTGATCTTAAGCAATCCTCCTGCCTCAGCCTCCCAGAGTGCTAGGATTACAGGGGTGAGCCAGCATACTGGTCCGGATTTGGTATTTTCTTAAGAAGTCTGAGTAAAGCAAACAGAAAATTTGAAAAAAAAAAAAAAAAGGCCAAGCCAGCTGATTAATCAACATAATGAAGAGAGGGGAGAGGAAAGTGGAAAGAAAATAAAGGGAAAATAAAATATTTGGAGTCCAGTGTCCAGGTGTCTGGGTTGTGGGAAACAGAAGCCTAGCGGAAGCATGAAGTGTGAAGCTGTTAATTGGGTGGTTGGCCTGTCCTTTAACACGTCACCCCCTGACTCCCTGCTTTGTGGCTCACCTCTCCTGTCATCCTACTGTCTGTGACTTTGCTGAAAGCCTGAGCTCAAGCTTTCGTTCCTAGCTGTCCTTGTATCGGTCCCTTCATTTCTCTGAACAGATCTGTGTTTTGGACCCCTGCTGGCTCAGCGCAGTCATTGATCTGTGTTATAGAATGAACCATCTCTTGAGCAACCCCACAAATGAACTTTCTCATGTGATACCCCCACCTCTAGGACCAGCAGCCTGGGCTGGGAGCTGAGCACCTAGACCCACCTGCCAAGCCCTGGCCTCCGGGGTGTCAGACGTCAGAGTAAGAGCAAAGCTTACTTGATATTAATTACTTCGTAAGAGCCTCTGTCTGGTAATGATACCCTCCTCTTACTCTTACCTGCGGCTTACAGTACAATTATTTTCATATATAAATGACAAATAGCACTTAGGGTGATCAAAAGGGAGAGATGCTGAAGGGCAAAAGATTATAGCAATCACGTGGTGAATTATGAAGGCTCATAAAAGGAATGGCTCCACTTGGGAGGGTCAGAGAGACGCCTGTAAAGAGAGCCAGGAAGCTCTGGGAATCAGAGGTGAGGCAGGCGAAGGGGAACTAGGAGCAGTCAGCCTTTACCCTCAGGTTTCACAGCGGGTATCAGCAGGACAGGAGCCTGACTGTCAAATGTGATGGTAGAGAGTGGAAGACTCAGTGGAGACTGAGACTGTACGACAAAGTCTGTGCTTGCCATGGGCAGTGTCACCCAATGACGTGATAGTTTACAGAGTCTGTTGAAGACAGAAAACAAGATCAGCACATTTATTCTGGTGTCTTCCTAAACCAGGCGTCCTCAAACTATAGCCCGCGGGCCATATGAGGCCTGCCAAGGACATTTATCTGGTCCCGTTGGGTGGTTTTGCCATGGCTGCCTGTCCTGCTTGGCAGCTGACTCGTCCTGGGGCCCACGGTCTGGCCCTCCAACAGTCTGAGGGACAGTGAACTGGTCCCCTGTTTAAAAAGTTTGAGGACCCCCTGTGACCTAAACACTCACTGAAACCACTGGATGAGAATTGTTCTCTAAGTAGAAAGTGAAAACAATGTAATCACCTCAATGTGATTCCTCTAAAGAGGCATGCAAATAATTTCTGATTTATGGAGAGCTATGTAAGATCTTTTTATTTAATTAATTTATTTATTTATTTTTTATTTATTATTTTTTTTCTGCAGTTTTTGGCCGGGGCTGGGTTTGAACCCGCCACCTCCAGCATATGGGGCTGGCATAAGATCTTTTTAAAAGCAATATGATAGTTTCTAAAATTCCTACAAAGGAAGGAAGCAAAATATCCTCTAACTAGTTGACCTTTTGCAGAGATTGCTGTTTAAAGATGTTTCTGGACTTCTTACTGGAGGGCAGTGTGTTTATAAAAGGAAAGTGATCATGGATGGTCACCTACTATAGGAGTGAATGTTTATTTTCTATTCAGATTGCAAAAATAAACTTTTGCTCATGCTGAATAAGGTCCTCTACAAGGTTCAATAATCTAGGATAGGAGCGGATCGATTATACAAGGTAAGAAAAAAGTCAAATATTCTGCCAAATCAGGACTGACGCTTTTGGAGCATTGATACTGATTCTGTGGATTCTGAAGCATTCCACTGACTCTGTGGATTAGGAAGGAGCTTGCATTGAAATAAAGTAAAATCTTTCAGAGTCTGGATCCTGGGGCTCAAATACTAGTGCTCTCTGATGGTAACACCATTATAATGGAGAAAAAGCTATAAATCTCTGTTTAGCTTTGAGTTCTTTTCTTTTCATCATCTATGAAATTCATAAAGGAATATCTATCTCTCTTAAAAGATTTTTGCCTGGTGCAGTGGCTCATGCCTATAATCCCAGCACTCTGGGAAGCTGAGGTAGGTGAAATGCTTTAGTTCACAAATTCAAGACCAACCTGAGCAAGAGCGAGACCCCATCTCTAAAACTAGCTGGGTGTTGTGGCAAGCACCTGTAGTCCCAGCTACTTGGGAGGCTGAGGCAAGAGAGTCGCTTGAGCCCAAAAGTTTGAGGTTGCTGAGAGCTAGGATGCCACAGCACTCTACCAAGGGTGACAAAGTGAGACTCTGTCTTAAAACAAACAAACAAATAAGAGTTTGAAGATGACATTTATTACATGTTCCTATGTGTAAGGCTTTTGTACTTTTCTAAGGGGTAAAGGTTTTTTAAATATAATTCTCTTACAGTGTAAACAGGAAAGATTTTGAGTGGACAGATTAATCATTGGCCAGAACGGGAAAAGCATTTGGGAATAGAGACATATTATAGAAATATGAAGTGAGAGAAAAGACATTTCTTGACTCTGCTCCCAGGATTGTTTGCTGAACACACTTTGCGTGTCAAACGATCTGTGTTCACCCCGATAGTACCATTTCCTAATGAACTGGTAGAGCTTTTAAGTTTATGCGTTCACAGGGTTTTGGAATTTAAAATTCTGAAGGGCTCTATTCACCTTTGATACACTTGCCAAGGGCAAACATAAAAAGCCACACTGAGAGCCTCACCATTTTCCCTCTCATCACCTGAAGAAGACGCGTATGCTTTTCCCAAAGCAAAGCAGTAATTTTTCTTACTCAATTTTGAAGACTAACAGAGCTCACTTTAAATTATCAATTGTATCTCAAAGTAATTGTCAGCAAATCATGAAACCACTTTCTTAAGCCAAGTCAATGTCATTCGATCACTGCGTCCAATTGTAAGACTAATTTTCTATGTCCCTGAACTTCAGTCTTATTAAGTTAGGCTACAGAAGAAATGGGGAAAACAAATTAAATCCATCTGTGATCACTCTGCATACTTCTACATAACCCTCGGGAGGTTTATGAGGCTGGGAGGTTTCAAGGAACATGCTATGAAAGTCACAGCGAATTCTTTCTCGCTTACAGTAGATTCCCAGTAAAATTCCCAGTAAAAACCCAGAACTGAAATAACTTAGGAAAACAGGAAGAGGACTTTTGTAGACACTTAACTTCTTTTGTAGCCATCAGTGGCAGAATAGCAAAAGACATAGCAAGGGTCATTCGTTGGAAGAATTTTGAGAAGGACATTTTTACGTTAAAACTTAATGTATTGTTTTAAAATTGTTAGCTGAGATTACCTCTACCACGTGGAGTAACTAGTAAAGAACTGTCAGGGGACAGGCATGAAGAAAATTGGAAAATATGAGAAGGAACTTATAAGGTTAATGATATATTGAATGTGATATTAATGAGGGCAAAAATGTACACTTGAAAACAAGGGAGAACGTGAACTCTGTCTAAAAGAAATATAAATGAAGTAACGCCCCCAAATCAAAAAGATTAAAAAGTTGATTCAAGCTAAGCCCTGATCCTTCTTCCTTATTCCGCTTCCTGTTTCCTGCTTCATCCCCCAACTCAGGCATAAATTAAGAGCTAAAATACCTCTCCCAAATTCATCAGACATGGGAATTGAAATGTGTAAAGCTTTAAGAAGATTTTCAATTTTAAAATTTGTAAACAGTTAACTATTCAATTAATTGGATTTCAAGTTATATATATGTATATATTTTTTTTTTTTGGAGACAGAGTCTCACTATGTCACTCTTGGTAGAGTGCTGTAGCATCACAGCTCATAGCAACCTCAAACTCTTGGGCTTAAGTGATTCTCCTGCCTCAGCCTCCCAAGTAGCTAGAACTATAGGTGCCTGCTATAACACCCGGCTATTTTTTGGTTGCAGTTGTCATTGTTGTTTATCAGGCCCGGGCTGGGTTTGAACCCGCCTGCCTCAGGTGTATGTGGTCAGCATGCCCTACTCACTGAGCTACAGGTGCCAAGCCAAATAATAAATATATTTTTCAGCAAGTTAGAAGTCCCCAGGAATCAGACCATCATTCTGACATGTCACTGACCAGCAAGCATCTCAGTTTCTTCTTAGCTCGTTTTCTGAAACTAATGTGGGCAAAGACTCTGAGGAAGAGGCCGCAGAGCCTGGTCTTCACACTCATGGTTGCTACTGAGTTAAGAAGAGCTGGGTGTTTTTTTGCCCTGACCAAGTACCCGTCTCCCTTACATGGACTTGAGCAGAGTGCTCGTCAAAGAATCTGTGCTGGGCGGTATTGTGCCAGCTGAGCACTGGCTGTTCTCTAGGGAAAAAATTGTGAAACTTCCCTAACCTGAGTTAGGATTAAAGGACACACCTGCCAAGTCATAGTTCATGGTTGAGTGCCGACAGTTAACACCCAACAAGCATCTAGTGGGATGAAGGGCATCTCGTTAAAGTGGATTTCCAGGGTCAGAAAGGTAAAATTTTCCCTCTCAACCCTTCATACCCATTTAAGCATTTAAACATTTTTCCCCTTAAAAAGAAATTGACTGGTAAACAGTGATGATTTGCAATTCAGAAGAGAAAGTGTCTGGGATAAGGTTAAAAAATTTACACTCATGGAAACAAAAAAAGGAACATTCAAAGCAATGATGAATAAAGGTAAGATTTAAGATGAAGAAAACAACAGGACATGAAGATAGGGAAAGAAACAATGAAAGATTAGAAAAATACAGAATATATTGGGCAGTGCCTGTTGCTCAGTGGGTAGGGCGCCGGCCCCATATACCGAGGGTGGTGGGTTCAAACCCAGCCCCGGCCAAACTGCAACAAAAAATGGCCAGGCATTGTGGCGGGTGCCTGTAGTCCCAGCTACTTGGGAAGCTGAGGCAAGAGAATCACCTAAGCCCAGGAGTTGGGAGGTTGCTGTGAGCTATGATGTCACCACATTCTACTGAGGGTAATAAAGTGAGACTCTGTCTCTAAAAAAAAAAAAGAAGAAAGGAAGGAAAATAATTCTGCAAACTTAAATATTGCTATAATTATTTCTCTTTACTTTTGCCTTTTAAAGTATTAACTAAATTTGAAATATTTCTACTGATGGTCAATTTTATATTTTTACTGGCAACTTAAATTCTTGGCTGAACTTCCTACAGCTATTTATGGACATTTTTCCTTGCCTGCCCATAAAAATACATCACTGGAGTATTTTTAACCGCAACGTCTGCAGGAGACAGTCTATTTTCTTGACCTGTCCGACATTTGTGGCTGCTTTTAAGTAGCCTTATTTGTAAGCTCTTGTGGGGTTTTGTTCAACTGACATCGTTTTATTTTTTTTAAAAATGTAGTGGTATATTCATTAAGAATGTACCACATATGGCTAAAACTCTAGTTTACAGAATTCTACTCCACTGCATATATTTCTGTTACTTTCAGAAATAATTATTAGGTCTAAGTGATCCTGATGAAAGGATTTGCTAACTCTTTTGATAAAACCGTATCATATTCTTTTTCCTCAAGCTTCAGCCCAGTTCACAAGTAACAAGGAGTAGAGAACAAAAATAAATAAATAAATAAAAAAGAAAAAGAAACGTGTCTTTTTTTTTTTTTTAAATAAAATGAGCTATGTGGGGGGTATTTTTGAAAGGTTATAAAATATCTCCAAACAGAAATATATTCCCACCCTATAAAACATAAATGGCAAATAAATTTCATTGCAAGAGCTGATTGATTCTTATTGATCGATTGCTGTAGCTTCCTGAAGAATCATATGGAGAATGGCTCAGAGGTTAAGCTCAGCCTCAGTAAAAAAGAAAATTATTTGAACATTTTCAAAAATTAAGAAAAATGTTAGTGAACAGGAAAAAATATTCTAGTCAAGAAGTAGCAGAGATGCTTATTTCTACCCACAAATGGTATTTTTTGATAAAGAAACACATTTTCAGAAATTAAATGTTTCTAGGATATTTGGAAGAGCTGTTGTAGTAGTCACTCGTAGCTAGTGGTAATTAATGAAATAATCTAACTCCCAGGCAAGATCAGCTGAGCTATGGGAATGAGAAGCTGTGGGCAGCAGACACCAGAAACTTTCCTAAAACGTACAATTCTTTAAAGAGATTTGGCTGCATAGACTGCCAATGTCTTATCTAGGTCACTGATGGAAATGTCGCAGGGAACCAGGCCTTGGTTTGACACCTGCTAAACATTATTTATGTCTTAAGACTGACATCAAACCATTTGTAACTGTTCTATTTAAAGTTTCCTGAGCACCCTTCTGAGTTTCCAGATATGAAGGGTAGTAGCGCTCTCAGAACTTAGCTGACAGATAGGCTCGAAAACACAGTTCTCTGAATTACCACAGGACTCTTCTCTCAACGATGCTGTGTACATTCATCCGGAATTTGGGAGACAGTGGAAATTGTAAACGACAAAGCTTGAACCAACTTGTCTTTGAGCCCTTGCTGACCCGAGCTAATTGTGTAATTTTGTACAAATCACTTAACCTCTCTGGACCTCAGAAAATGAACTTTAGCTGAGACCAGCATTTCCCAACCTCTGGGCTTCAAATTCCAGAGGGTTCTATTTATGGACAAGGGCCCACAGCGCATAGGCGGAGCAGAGTAGCCGGACTGAGCACCACCACCACCTGTGGAGGACTGCGGAGTTATGATGTTCAAGAGCACAGCTTGTGACTTAAAATGTACCAGAGCAAATTATGTAACCAAAATCTATGTACCTTTAACATTCTGAAATAAAAACAAACAAAAAAACAAAGCAAAACCAGCAACCAGCACACCACAGTCCAAGTGATATCTAGCCATCTGTTTAGTGTATTAGTTTAATTTAAAAAAAAAAGCTTCCTAGATGAGCTTTAAAAAAATTTAGTCTGGATTCTGATTTAATTTGTATTGAAAGCCATTGGTAAAAAAGTGATAATAAAATGAATACTCATATACTCATCACAGGCTCAGGATATATAACATTATTACTTCCTTCAAAATCTTTTTTTTAAAAATGGAATTATCAGCCACTTCTCTCCCTACCTCAAACATAACAAAGTATCCAAATCCCACACTTTGTATTAATTGTTCCTGGCTTGTCCATTATGTATCTCTAAATATTTTAATTTTGAGTTTTAAGTTTGAGCTTCATATAAATGGAATTGCATTGAATGTAATCTTCTGTAGTATATTTCACTGAACTATATTTTTGACATTAAGCTAAAAAAAAAAGAACCTTTTACTTTAAAAAGAGGAAGAAGTATTGGCTTCTATCTCTCTGTTAGCCTACGACCCATGAACTCCTCCTCCATATTTGATAAGAGTAAAAATAATCACTTCTATTTTACAGTAAAGCAATACTGAGGCATAGCTGGTATAATCAGTTCATTTTTTTTTAGAGACAGAGTCTCACTTTATCGCCCTTGGTAGAATGCCGCGGCATCACAGCTCACAGCAACCTCCAACTCCTGGGCTTAGGCAATTCTCTTGCCTCAGCCTCCCGAGTAGCTGGGACTATAGGCACCTGCCACAACACCCAGTTATTTTTTTGTTGCAGTTTGGCTGGGGCCGGGTTTAAACCCACCACCCACGGTATATGGGGCCAGTGCCCTACTCACTGAGCCACAGGCGCTGCCCTAATCAATTCATTTTAATTGACACAGGAAATAAAGGCTGTTTTTGACTAAGCTTGTTTTATTTAGTATCATACATGATCCTTATTATATTTGATATTGTATCTTGATAATAATTAGAGTAGCATGGATATATGATTATACATTTTATAATTAAAATTTTGTCCTTTGGTTGATAAATTCCAACAAGACGGAGAAGCAGAATGTACAGTAAGTTGCTTTTGTAAAAGATGAAATTTGACTTTCCCCAGGATTGAATGGTGGAGTTCACTGTCAGCTAACATGAGCTATGGAATCTTGGCTCTCTTCAGAGATACTTGACGCCAGATACTCTTTTAATAGTGCAGGAGATATTTCATCTATGATGTCAAAACTCGCAAGAAATTTGAGCTAAGAATGCACGTTAGTACTCAGTGGGGCACCAGAGAATGCTGCTCAGGTCATACGGACACACTGTACCTGGAATTGACGTCTTTGAGAGATCAAACTTTTATTGATAACTTTAGAACTTTAACCTTAAAAAAAAAAAAAAAGAACTTTAACCTTGGTAAACCTTCATGAGAAGACCATGTGTAGGTAGAGGTAGCTCAAACAAACTTCGCTCAGATTTGTTAATTTCTGAGTGACAGGAACTGGGGCATTTTTTCTTAATTATATGAAGAAAGATATATATTTACCATTTCTAAGAGTTGGTGAGATTTCAAAACACATGCAACCAGAAAATAAGATATTTCCATCTTAAAAATGGATGTTTGGCGGGATAATACATAAATTCAACTCAAGATTCCCTCCTTGAAGACCCCACATCTTTTGCTGTACACAAGGGGTAGACCATGGGTTTACATCAAGGGTCACGAACCTGCTTAGGCAATAAGCCTTAACTGTTAACTTACTGGCTAAACAATATATTTCGTATATTGGTACTGCTATCTTTTAAATGTATACTGTTGTGACTAATCCAATATTAATTCATTACAAGGCATTACTGAAGTTATAGTACTTTTTAAATATTAATGGTAGCATTTTTTGATGTTATAAACATTTTCATTCACGCCTCTTAGGAGTTCAAGAATTATCCTATAGAAGGTCTGTGAAATTTTGCTTTTAAAACTCTCTCACTTTGAAAGTTTGGGAACCATTGTCTTCCTGTATCCAAGTAAAGTGACAGCCTTCTGGAGAGCTATTTTGGGCAAAGGGAGTCTCTTGTTGCAGCTGGATGTGTGCTAAGATAAAGGGCAAAGTGTGACTTGAGAAGAAGTCATCTCAACTAGCATTAGCCAGGCACAGACTACATTGTACTTGTATGCAACGTACTTAGTGTGAGAAATGATTTTGCTTCCAAAGCCCAGGTGATACCTTATTTCTAAGTTATTGGACCAAAAGAATAATAAAAACAAAATAAATTCTAAATGTTCTATTCAAACTTACACTTCTAGATTTTATACCTCTAAATTACTGGGATTTCGAAGTTAGTGAAACAAACTAATAGACGTTTGCTGTGAAAGGGAGAAAATGATCTGGAAGTATTAACTGGAAGAAATATTAAACAGCTATAGGTAGGGAGTTAATGCTTAAGAGAAACTAGGTGCAGCAAGTGAGGGCGCTACTGCCCTCTAGTGGTGCCCTCTCTACCTCTCACCCAGGCACTTCATTATTTCCTGGGAAATTTTCCTCTTTAGACCAGAGTACCATTTTTTTTTTTTAAAAAGAGTTTGTCTTCTGTTGCCAAACCCATCTTCATATCACAAAGGCTTTCATCTCCTTTTTTAAAAGGCACATACTCTCATTGTAATTTTCCATATTGGTGGATTTTGTTTGTTGCTATCATGGATTTTTACATTTAACAATATGTGAAGGTGGTCAGTTCTTACTACTGTAGAAGCTGTTAATGTAAGTGATGATGATATGTACAAACATGAAATTTATCATCCGATTTCTTTACCATAAATAATGTTTGACTCAGCCGGGCACAGTGACTCACGGCTGTAATCCTAGCCCTCTGGGCGGCTGAGGTGGGTGGATTGCTTAAGCTCACCAGTTCGAGACCAACCTGAGCAAGAGCAAGACCTTGTCTCTAAAAATAACTGGGCATTATGGCAGGCATCTGTAGTCCCAGCTACTTGGGAGGCTGAGGCCAGAAAATCACTTGAGCCCAAGAGTTTGAGGTTGCTGTGAGCTGTGATGCCATGACACTCTACCCAGGGTGACAAAGTGAGACTCTGTCTCAAAGAAAAAAGAAAATGCTTCACTCATTGGTCATTGAAATGACATTATTTTCAGTATTTAGCACATTTGTTTAAAAGAAAATTTAATACTAGAGGATTTAAAATTTTAAATAAATCCAGCAAAAGTGTGTATGTGTATAGTGGGGATAGATGGTGAAAGGGAAGTAGTATGTTCCTGTCTGAGCTGTGTCCCTTACATGTTCTGAAACTGTCATAGTTCCTTATCGCCTTTCTTTTTCTTTGAGACAGAGCCTCAAGCTGTCGCCCTGGGTAGAGAGGTAGAGTGCCATGGCATCAAGGCTCACAGCAACCTCCAACTCCTGGGCTCAAGTGAGTCTCCTGCCTCCGCCTCCCAAGTAGCTGGGACCACAGGCGCCCGCCACAGCGCCTGGCTATTTTTTGGTTGCAGCCGTCATTATTGTTTGGCAGGCCCAGGCCGGATTTGAAACTACCACTTAGGTCTATGTGGCTGGTACCTTAGCCACTTGAGCCATAGGTGCCGAGCCTTTCTTGTAAGAAAATGAAAGGCTGGTAAACTGTCACTGATAGTTTCCCTCATTTTCCAGGTTACCAAAATGATATTACAGGACTAATCGTCATTGTAGTGGCATAATCAACAGTGAACACAATGTCATGTACATAAGTGTCCAAAAAACGTCTGGTTTCCAATGGATTCATAGCTCATAACTTCAAATTCTCTCCTCTACAGGGATAAAGTGTATGCAAAGGACAGTAATGAAGGCTTATGCATTATTTCTACAGCCGTGTTCAGCTAATTCTTATCATATAAGTCAAAGAACATAATTTGTACTAAATATTTTATTCAATTGTATATCTACAAGGTAATGCCCAAAAAGTCACTCTTACAGACTTAAAAAACTCTAAATATTTAAGAAACTTTGCCCATGTCTTTTACATTTTAAAAGGCATAATTTTTAAAAAAGTATTTTTAGAGGATGGCCTATAAAAAATGAAGATAAATTTAGAAGATATCCTGACTCTGAAGGCCTTCATATGATTTTGAGGAATTTAGCTGATTTTATAGGATATTTATGAACTGATCATGTGATATGATGGGAAAAAAATCTACTGTGGATATTGACTGCATTAATTTAAGTTTGATATTCAGATGACTACTGGGCTCTGCCCTGGGGAGCACATGTAACATAGCTATGCTCCATTCTGGGCATCGGAGTTTAATGTTTTACAGAGTTTAATAGATGACATGTAAACTTAAACCATTCAGGGATCTCCTAAATGTTCAGAGCACTCTTCTCTGCAGATTGAACTTTGGGGCCCCCAGGAATTTAGCACAGTGACCCCAGTTAAAATTTATCTGACTCTCTGACTTCTTGGCTATCATATTTGTGTACAAATAAGAAAAACCACAAATTTCTGGAAAAACTCTGGAACGCTACGGACAAATTTAGATTATTTACTGTTTCAGGAACATTTTTTATAGAAACTTGAATTTTTTTTATTATTTATTTATTTTGAGACAGAGTTTCTAGCTGTTGCCCTTGGTAGAGTGCTATAGCATCACAGCTCACAGCAACCTCCAACTCTTTGACTTAAGCGATTCTCTTGCCTCAGCCTCCCAAGTAGCTGACATTACAGGCACCTGCCACGATGCCTGGCTATTTTTTTTTTGTTGCAGTTGTCACTGCTGTTTAGCTGGCCTGGGCAGGGTTCGAACTCGCCACCCTCGGTGCATGTGGCCGGCTCTATAACCACTGGGCTACAGGCGCCGCCAAAACTTGAATATTTAGTTACAAGCTGTTAAATATACTACCTTATTAAAATGCACTACAATGAAAATAAGCAAAACAGGCTGAAAATAGACTGTCAATGCCCAATTCCAACCCTGTAAGAGAGATAGCTACAATTGGTGTTTTAGGCAGTGACTTAGCATCTTTTTTAAAGTATTGATTTTAGTAAGAAGTACAGCTAAATTTTTGTATATGATAGTGCTTAGATGCATAAAAATAATGGCCCTTTTCTTAGATATTCTTAAGTCAAGACATGGAATTTGAAGACTAATGTTAACTTCACTGCACCGGACACAGTTTGGGAAGAGAAGAGATTAGTACATAGCCCAGTATAAAAGTATTGGTTAAATAAAGGTCAAAAAGTAAGAATTCTGGTTAAAATAGAACTTTAACAGTATGCTATGCTGTCAATTACAGATGGAAATATGGCCACAGAGGAGATAAAACCTCCCTGTTCCTTCCCTGTCTTTGCAGTGTGCCAAGAGCAAAGGCAAAGGGCTTTAAAAGTGCTTTAATCATTACTCAACATCACTTAAAAAAATGACAATCAGAACACACTCGCATGAGAACTCTTAACAGAGACAAGTCCAAAGTATGTGGCCCTAATAAAAATAAGCTCTGGTTATGTATACAAAGATAAAACCTCTCTTAAGAAAAAAATAAAATTTCCCCTTTCAATTTAAAAATATTTACCCTATAATTCAAACTGGGTTGAGAGGGAGACTTTTCCTGAAATGCTCAAAAACCTAATGTCTTGTATGTTTTTGCAATTTTTCCCCTTGTGTAAATGAGATAAGTCAATTGTAATGCTTGTTATTTTAAAGTAGATGTTACTCTTTCCAACTAAGTTCAGGCACACACACTTCCCTGTCCCATCTCAGCCCCATTCCTGAGCATTCCGTCCAGTTGCTGCTTGGAAGTGTGTCTTGGCTCCCACTTATTTTTGGAACAGAGACGATGACCAAAGATGACAGATGGGGCTGTTTCCTAGAGTTTAAGTTCACTTCTTCAGCCCTAGGGTCAGTGTGAACTTAAAGAATGAGGAGTGGGCTCTTTATTAACTGTCCCTTTTTCTCTATTAACCAATTTCTATTAAATTGTACATACATATGCTTAGGCTTGGCCCGGCAAATTATGTTCTGTTACCTACTAAATAAAAATTTCTATATAATTACAAACCTTTAAATAAATGAAGTTTAATTAGCAAACTTTGTAAAAGAAAATTTAATGCTAGAGGAGTTAACATTTTAATTAAATCCAGCGAAAGTGTGTGTGTGTGTATGTGTGTGTGTGGAGTGGGGGTAGATGGGGAAAGGGAAGTAGGGAACTTTATCATTCTGGGAACTTTATCCCCCAGTGCAGTCTCAATCATTAATTATTCATTTTTTTTTTGGAGACAGAGTCTTACTATGTCACCCTCAGTAGAGTGCCCTGGCGTCACAACTCATGGCAACCTTAAACTCTTGGGCTTAAGTGATTCTCTTGCCTCAGCCTCCCAAGTAGCTGGGACAACAGGCGCCTGCCACAACACCTGGCTGTTTTGTTGTTGTTGTTATCATTGTTGTTTAGCAGGCCCGGGCCAGGTTCGAATCTACCAGCCCTAGTGCATATGGCCGGTGCCCTAACCACTGAGCTATGGGCACCGAACCAACTTATTTTTTTTTTTTTTTGAGACAGAGTCTGGCTCTGTCACATAGGCTAGAGAGCCATAGCCTCAGCCTAGCTCCCAGCAACCTCAGACTCCTGGGCTCAAGCAATCCTTCTGCCTCAGCCTCCCAAGTATCTGGGACTACAGGCTCCCAGCACACTGGCTGTTTTCCATTTTTAGTAGAGACGGATTCTTGCTTTTTCAGGCTGGTCTCCAACTCCTGTACTCAGGCCATCCTCCTGCCATGGTCTCCCAGAAAGCTAGGATTACGGGTTTGAGCCACCACACTGGTCCATTGGTTATTAAATTTTAATATTTCATAATTGTGCTCAAGAAGAAAGAGACTGGATGTGGTGGTGTAAGGCTGTAAAGTCCTAGCTACTTGGAGACTGAAGCCAGAGGATCACTGGAGCCTAGGAGTTCAAGGCTATAGGATACAATGATAGTGCCTACAAGTAGCCATTGTATGCCCAACCTAGACTACATAGCAAGATCCTGTCTCTAAAAAGTGTCTAAAAAGTGAGAGAAACTTTTTTTGTTAATTAACGACAACAACAAAAAAGGGGCTCAAAAGGGTAGGGTGCTGGCCCCACATGCTGGAGGTGGCGGGTTCAAACCCAGCTCTGGCCAAAACTGAAAAAAAACAAAAGAAGAAGAAAAAAGAGACAATCTATTATTTACCTAAACTTGTTCATATCTCATCAGGCTTAGAATGTTGTCCATTCTTTCATTTCCTAAATGAAAGAATAAGAGTTCTATTTATCTCAATTGATTATACATTTTTAAAAGGTCACGTTGGTCCCTGAATCTTGCTATTTGTTTATTCATATAACAAAGTTATTGACTGTGTTCCATGTATTCCATGTATTGACTGTGTTCCAGGCATTTACTGGAGAAATAACAGTAAACAAGACACAATCCTTACTCCTATGCATTTTATATCTTATGTAGGATACAAACAAGTGCATAGACAATTATAAAATACAACCTTGCAAAGGAGTATAATAAATTCTAAGATGCAATTAAGTACACAGTGCCATGGAAGTATAGAACAGAGCCATACAGCTCAGTCTTGGTACACAAGGTACACAGGTACACAGTGCCATGGAAGTATAGAACAGAGCCATACAACTCAGTCTTTGGAACCAGGAAACCTGCCAGAGAAAGTAATGTCTGAGCTAAGAACTGAAGGAAAACTAAGAGTTAGGAAGTCAAGACCAGAAATGGAGAAGGGAAGAGAGTCCAGGCAAAGGTGAAAAGTGTTTCAGAGAGGGCAGCCTGTAGCTCAGCAGGTAGGGGGCAAGCCATGTACAATGAGGCTGGCAGGTTCAAATCCAGCCCAGGTCAGCTAAATAACAATGACAACTGCAACAAAAATAAATAAATAGCTGAACGTTGTGGCGGGCACCTGTAGTCCCGGCTACTTGGGAGGCTGAGGCAAGAGAATCGCTTGAGCCCAAGAGTTTGAGGTTACTGTGAGCTATGATGCCATGGCACTCTCCTGAGGGCGACATAGTAAGACTCTGTCTCAAAAAAAAAAAAAAATGTTGGGCACAGGCACTGCCCAATGGTAGTTTAGTGAGAAATGCGATTATGGATAAATATAGTAAACAGAAATGACCTGAGATGTTATTGAGCATTTATTTACCATGATTGAGAAACTTTAGTGTCATGGGATAATCCTCATTCTATGACAGTGTAAAGTATCAGAAAATAAAACTACATGCTGACTGCCCCCCATTTTGTTGTACATGTGTGCTTGTGTGTGTATGTATGTGTGTGTGTGTGTGCACAAAGCAATAGGAAAAAACACCAAAATATTAACTGTGATTTTCCCTGTGAAGTGGGATTATGGTAGATTTTTTTTTTTTTTAGAGACAGAGTCTCACTTTATTGCCCTTGGTAGAGTGCTGTGGAGTCACAGCTCACAGCAATTTTCAATTCCTGGGGTTAGGTGATTCTCCTGCCTCAGCCTCCCGAGCAGCTGGGACTACAGGCGCCCTCCCCAACGCCTGCCTATTTTTTGTTGCTGTTTGGCCAGGGCTGGGTTTGAACCCGCCACCCTTGGTATATGGGGCCAGTGCCCTACTCATTGAGCCACAGGCACTGCCCAATGGTAGATTTTTTTCTTGCAATATTTTCTACAATAAATATTGCAAGAGTCTTGCTCTGTTGTCTGGGGTACAGTGGGACAATTACAGTTCACCACAGTATCTAACTCCTGGGCCCAAATAACCCTCCTGGCTCCACTTCCTGAGTAGCTAGGACTACAAGTGCACACCACCATGCCTGGCTAACTTTTAATTTTTTTGTAGAGACAGGGTGTGTGTGTGTGGAGACCCACTATGTTGCCCAGGCTGGTCTAAAACTCTTGGCTCCAAGCTATCCTCCTGCCTCGGTCTTTCAAAGTGCCGGGATTACAGGCAGGCGCCACCACGCCCAGCCCAATTTAGCATGATTTAATAGAGCGAAGTGCAGTCTTTCCACTTGTATGCATGCTGTCTTTTACAAAGAACTCACCAAGTAAAGTCTGTATCATCTTTCTATTATTTTCTTAAACCCTTCCAAAAGTTTTATTGCCACTTCTGTTAAAAAAGGCTTTCTATAAAAGGTTTAAATTTTGAAGAAGAAACCGAGCTGGTAACTTTGACAGAAATATGTATAGTCATGAATTAGAAAAACATGTTATTAACTTCAATGTAGATGAAATATTTTAAATTAATATGACCTTGTGGAAATGCAACCTTTGTTTTGAAGATAAAATGTGAACTTATGCTTTCTAGTTTTTGGCCAAACTCCCTAAAGATAAATATAATTGGGTTTCTTGACAAAATAAATCTACTTAAAGGCATACTTTCCAGAAAACACCTGCATCTTCTCTGGTTGCAAGAATGTGACAAATTAAACATAGAATATTCTCTACAAAAGCCCTGATGTGTTCAAAAGGGTGATTTTGTCTGCTTGGCAGCACCCTGCTAGGTGACTGGAGAGAGTCGCCACGCTGCAAAACAAAAAACAAAGATACAGGCCAGAGAGAGAACGTGTCCCCAAATAGCCTAACTCTAAGGAACAAGAGCTTCGTTAAAGGAGAAAGTTAATGGTTAGAATGAGGAGTTTTATTTCTCTGCCTTCTTTCCAAAGTATTATATGTAACAGTGGATATGCCTGGTACAGGTTCAGCTGATGTCAGCTCCATCTTTAGTCATTAGAAAACATAGTCGGGACCTAAAAGTAGAGCTGCCATTTGATCCTGCAATTCCTCTACTAGGTATATACCCAACTGATCAAAAATCATTTTACAACAAAGACATCTTCACCAGAATGTTTATTGCAGCCCAATTCATAATAGCCAAGACATGGAAATAGCCCAAGTGCCCATCAACCCATGAATGGATTAACAAACTGTGGCATATGTACACCATGGAATACTATACAGCCATAAAAAAGACAGAGACTTCATATCTTTTATATTTACCTGGATGGAGCTGAAACATACTCTTCTTAGTAAAGTATCCCAAGAATGGAAAAAAAAAGTATCCAATATACTCGCTACTACTATGAAATCAATATATAACCACCTACACAATCATACGAATGGCAAAACATAACTACAGTCCAGAAAGTAGAAAGGAAGAGGAGAGAGAGGGGTGGGAGAGGGGATATGGGAGAAGGGAGGGTATTCGGGGGGGGAGGGGACCGCACCTAATGTGCATGATGCAATGGTACATTTCAAAATTATTAAGAAATGAGTATAATTGTGATGGATGTGGTATTTGGTTCAATGTAAACATTTCACATTGTATATCGAAGCAGTACCCTGAACCCCATAAATGCATCAGTGTACAAAGTCATGATTTAATAAAAAATAATTAAAAAAAAAAAAAAAAGAAAGGCTGGAGAGAAAGCTAAGCCCTTTCACCCTTTCATCTCTTCCGCCACGTGAGGATGCCACCATCCTGGAAGCCAAGAGCAGCTCTTGGCAGACACTAAATCTACTGGCACCTTGATTTTGGATTTATCCAGCCTCCAGAACTGTGAGAAATAAATTTTGTTCTTTATAAACTAAAAAAAAAAAAAAAAGAAAACATAGTTGCTTGAAAATTTTAAGACCGGTTTTATTTCAAATGGCAGAGAAATACAAATTAAACTTTGTATCTATTTCTATATTCTGTAGGAGTAATGCATTTTATTGAAAGGCTACTACTTACATGTGTGTATGTATATATGAGAGATCATTGAGCTATGCAACCAAAAATAATATCAAGATTCTGAAAATAGTCCGTAAGAAAACCAAAGCTACAATTATATGTCTCATGTTTTCCAAGCAATACGAGAAAATTAACCACAACAGATTTCTGTTTTTGTGGTTTCTTTTCTCCAAATGTAGCCTAAATTGAAAAAGGAAAATTATAGGTATAAAATGATGTTAAATGTCACTGTGAGGCCAAAAGTCTTTGCTTTCCTTTTTTTAAAAAAAAATTTTTTCTCTCCTCCTCTCTCTCTCTCTCTCTCTCTGTATAGAAACATGGTATCTTAGGCTCAGGCTTGTAATCATAGCACTCTGGGAGGCCAAGGTGGGCAGATCGTTTGAGCTCAAGAGTTTGAGATCAGCTTGAGCAAGAATGAGACCATATCTCTACTAAAATAGAAAAATTAACCAGGTGTGGTACCTGTAGTCTCAGCTACTCCGGAAGCTGAGGCAGGAGGATCACTTGAGCCCAGAGGCTGCTGTGAGCTATCACATCATGCCATGGCACTCTACCCAGAGTAACAGAGTGAGATTTTGTCTAAAAAAAAAAAAAAAAGAAGAAGAATAAAAGAAACAAGGTATCTTGCTCTGTCACCCAGGCTGGAGTGTAATGCATGATTATAGAACTTCTGAGTTCAAGAGCTCCTCCTGCCTTAGCCTCCCAAGTAGCCAGGGCTACAGGCATGTGCCCACATCACAAGCTTGAAAAAAATTTTTTTGGAAAGGTTAGTTCTTACTATGTTGCTCAGGCTGGTCTTAAACTCCTGGCCTCAAGTGATCCTCCTATGTCCGTCTCTGAAAGTGCTGAGATCACAGATGTGAGCCACCATGCCATGCCCAAATCTTTACTTTTTTAATGCAAAACATTTTATTCAAAAGATGAACCCAAATAGTATTTTGGAAAAGAATAAGTTTCTTTACCTGTTATTATTCAAAATACAATCACCAGTTAAATATATTTTCCAGACTAAATCTTAGTTAACATATAATTAATGTCTGGATATTTAAACATCTTAAAGGAGTTGTTAGACAATCTAAGTTTAAGAATATAAGTTTTTTTTTTTGCAGTTTTGGCTGGGGCCAGGCTTGAACCCGCCACCCCCAGCATATGGAGTTGGCACCCTACTCCGTGAACCACAGGTGCTGCCCAAGGATGTAAGTTTTTTTTTTTTTTGAGACAGAGCCTCAAGCTGTCGCCCTGGGTAGAGTGCTATGGCTTCACTGCTCATAGCAACCTCCAACTCCTGGGCTCAAGTGAGTCTCCTGCCTCCGCCTCCCAAGAAGCTGGGACCACAGGTGCCTGCCACAATGCCCGGCTATTTTTTGGTTATAGCCATTATTGTTGTTTGGCAGGTCCGGGCTGGATTTGAACCCGCCACCTTAGGTGTATGTGGCTGGCACCTTAGCTGCTTGAGCCACAGGCACTGAGCCAGGATGTAAGTTTTTAATGGTTCACAGTGAAGTATAAGTTGGAACTAGTAACACTGAAGAAGTTATGTGTAATGTTAACATGAGCATCACAACAGGATCCAAAGAACTATAAACAAAGGTGTTTGGTAAATACTGATTTATATTTATTTTGTTACTGACCACAAACAATAGGACTGAATAACTAATGTATGTATCAAACAAAGTGTTTTATGGTTTTATGAAGATTAAGCTTTGGATCCCATACAGCCACATAGTTATAATATGCTTTTATTAAATATATATATGTTGTATACATAAACTATTAGTACATATGACAAACTATAAATGATTGGAGTTTTCAAATCATAGCTGTTCCATAGCATTTTTTTTTTGAAACAGTCTCATTATGTCACTGTCGGTAGAGTGCTGTGGAGTCACAGCTCACAGCAACCTCAACCTTTTTCAAAATCTTGGGCTTAAGCAATTCTCTCGCCTCAGCCTGCCAAGTAGCTGGGACTACAGGCACCCGCCACAACGCTCAGCTATTTTTTTGTTGTAGTTGTCATTGTTGTTTGACAGGCCTGGGCTGGATTCGAACCTGCCAGCTCCTATGTATATGGCTGGTGCCTCTGAGCTACAGGCACCGAGTCAGTATTTGTTGAATAAATGAAAGTCCTAAATATGTAGAAAGAGATAATTAAAACTATTTCTAGTATTTTAGGTATGTATATATTTTCTTTACTTGAATTCTTTTTATTTTAAAATTTTAATTACAATAAATTCATATTTCATTTTTTCATATTAGTGAAATACCTCTTTTTTTTCAAACAGAGTCTTACTTTGTTGCCCTCAGAGTACTGTGGCGTCATACCTCACAGCAACCTCAAACTCCTGAGCTCAAGCAATTCTCTTGCCTCAGCCTCTGGAGTGGCTGGGACTACAGGCGCCCGCCACAACATCCAAAACCTATTATATTTTTTAGAAATGGAGTCTCACTCTGGCTCAGGATGGTCTTGAACCCGTGAGTTCAGGCAATCCACCACCTCAGCCTCCCAGAGTGCTAGAATCACAGGCATGAGCCACTATTCCTGACATGAAATAGCTTTTTGGTGTCCTAAACACAAGGGTTTTTGAAAATGTTTCTTAAAACTACTCTTCCTCCAAATTCCTCCTATTTATGTTTCGTGTTAGAGTTTACAAATTATTTTTTGCCCTCTAATAACAATGATAGTGATGTAAACCATTTATATATTATAATACAAGTTCTATTTTACAATAAGGAGACAAAGTCAGAAATGTTAAGTGGCCTGCCCAATCTTACACAGCTTTCATCAGATCAAGGTCTTCTGATTCTTATTTTTTTCCTAATAACAGTATAAGGCAGCATTTATGTAAATTCAAATGTGAAATATCTGTATATTTCTGTAAGATTTTCTAAGTGAACATCATGAAAACCAGTAGATTTTTTTTTTTTTTTGAGACAGAGCCTCAAGCTGTCCCCCTGGGTTGAGTGCCGTGGCATTGCAGCTCACAGCAATCTCCAACTTCTGGGCTCAAGCGAGTCTCTTGCCTCCACCTCCCAAGTAGCTGGGACCACAGGCGCCCGCCACAACGCCCGGCTATTTTTTGGTTGCAGCCATCATTGTTGTTTGGCGGGTCCGGGCTGCGGATTCGAACCTGCCACCTTAGGTGTATGTGGCTGGTGCCTTAGCCGGTTGAGCTATAGGCGCTGAGCTGAGTTATAAGTGTTCTTTATAAATTTTAGATATTAACCTTTTATCAGATAAATGGTTTGCAAATATTTTTTCCCCAGTCTGCAGTTTCCCATTTCATTTTGTTGATTTTAAATTGGATGTATCCTATTTGTGTATTTTTGCTTTTGGTGTCACAGCCAAAAATATCATTGTCATGGTTATTGTCAAGGCCCTTTTCTCCTGTGTTCTCCCCTAGGAGTTTCACATACACTTTTATCCAATTTGATTTGATTTTTGTGTCTGGTATAAGGTAAAAAGAATTTAAAAATAAACTGTATAATATCACTTACCTACTGTCTGTGGATTAGTGAAGCACATAGTAAGGGTGCAGTAAGATATTGTAGCCCTAGCTTCTAGTTCTAAATATTACAAGCTGCATAACTTACTGAGACAAGTTAGTCACTTACTATCTTGGGCTGAGCACTAAAGCTTGCCTGAATATGTGGCAAGTATACAACATGCGCGTACAAAAATTATTTAGGAAAATTCTGCATAGGGACTAATGGTTTTATATATATACATATACATATATATATATATTTTTTTTTTTTTGAGACAGAGTCTTGCTATATTACCCTCCATAGAGCGCTGTAGCGTCACAGCTCACAGAAACCTCAAACTCTTGGGCTTCAGTGATTCTCTTGCCTCAGCTTCCCAAGTAGCTGGGACTACAGGCACCCACCACCATGCCAAGCATTTTTTTGTTGTTATTTAGCAGGCCTGGGCTGGGTTCAAACCTGCCAGCTCCAGTGTATGTGGCCAGTGCCCTAACCACTGAGCTATGGGGTCCAAGCCTAATGGTTATATTTTTATTCAACACTAAACTAAGCACCAAAGTATACCCTAACATTCTGCTTCTTCCTGTGATCTGTTCTTAGTTTATAAAATTAGAATTGGGGGCTTTACTCTGTAACCATCAAAAACCCTTTGCTGGGCTTGACAAATTAAATAGACACACAAAAGACAACACAAGGCAAGTTCAGCCAGGCTAACCTCACAGCAGGGAAAGAGAAAGATGAGATTTTTTTTAAAGTTCATTTTCATGGGCTCGGCACCTGTGGCTCAAGTGGCTAAGGCGCCAGCCATGTACACCCAAGGTGGCGGGTTTGAATCCAGCCCGGCCCACCAAACAATGATGGCTGCAACCAAAAAATAGCCAGGTGTTGTGGCTGGCGCCTGTGGTCCCAGCTACTTGGGAGGCAGAGGCAGGAGACTCGCTTGAGCCCAGGAGTTGGAGGTTGCCGTGAGCTGTGATGCCACAGCACTCTACTCAGGGGGACAGCTTGAAGCTCTGTCTCAAAAAATAAAAATAAAAAAAAATCTCTGACTATTATAGTACTAGAGGAAATCAAGTTGCTCATGTCTCTTATAAATTGAGGCACATTCTGGTTGGGTGCATAAACTTTAATAATTAAAATCTCCTCATGTTGAGTGTTAGCCTTAACAAATATGAAGTGACCACCCTTATCTTTCCCTACTTTTGTTGGTTTAAAGCCTATGGTATCTGCAAATAGAATTGCAACACCTTTTTTCTGATTTCCATTTGCCTGGAACATAGATGACCATCCCTTCACTCTGAGTCTATATTTATCTTTTAAGGAAAGATGAGATTCTTGTATGCAACAGATACAGGGCCTGAGTTTTTGTATCCAGTCAGCCAATATGTGCCTTTTTAGAGGACAATTTAAGCCATTCACATTAACTGTGAATATTGATAAGCCTGGTAGACTTTTGGGTATCGAGTTTTTCAAAAGTCCAGCAGACATTTTTAATACTTTTGCCACTGTGGAAGTTATAATTGGATCAAAAGTTTCTGAGTGAGTTTACTTTCATGATGGAGGATTGCGCTGGCCATTATGGAAGATAGGTCTGAAAATATCCTGGAAAGCTGGAAATTGGGCAGGAGAGAAACTACCTCTGTTGTGGAGCTTATACAGGCATTGCTTCTGGAATTACAATTCACTAACACATACACAAAATATCTAAAGCAAAGATTCCACTGAAATCAAAATTTTTGAAAAAGTTTATTTATTTATTTTTAAATATCTTCTGTAGATAGTCAGCAGATAGTGTGAAGTATAACCATGCTGGTCAGAGCAGCAGCTCCTCTCAGCTTCAAGTCCCTGTAGCCGTCACCACTGCCACAGCAGCTGCTGTTGCCACTGCCACCAAAGACTCCCAGGCTACCATCACCAGCGCCACCTCTGGCTTCCCACCTGCTGCGGAGGCTGCTTCTGCAGCAGGGGCCATCTTTTGGTCTGTCCCCCAGATTGGTCTTGATCTCCTCATGTTGGGTGCTACTCTTGCTTTAACCTCCCAAAGTGCTGTGACTACACAGTCATGAAGTACCTCCTTATTTTATGGTTTCTTTTGTTGCTGGACAGAGAGGGTCCACAGCCTGTCACTGGCAGCCACATGCAGAGATGAGGGTTAGTTTTAGAAGGGCTTTATTAACAGAAGGCCAGCAATTTTGGAGAACAGGCAGCCTCTCCAAGAGTGCTCTGCCCTTCCATTTCCAAAACTACAGTTTTGTACACAAAAGTTGAAAGTAAAGGGTGGTGCCTGTGGCTCAAGGAGTAGGGCACCGGCCCCATATACCAGAGGTGGTGGGTTCAAACACGGCCCTGGCCAAAAAAAAAAAAAAAAAAGTTCAAAGTAAAAACTATATTAATGGGCAGCACCTGTAGCTCAAAGGAATAGGGCGCTGGCCCCATATGCTAGAGGTGGCAGGTTCAAACTCAGCCCAAGCCAAAAACTGCAAACAAAACAAAACAAAACATATTAACTCTTATCTTAAAAATAATCAGCATAACCCATGACCCATAGTAAACAATAATCTGGCATAACTCATGACCTATATTAGACAATAATTGGCATAACCCATGACCCAAAACATTTACTTATTTATTTATTTTGAGACAGAGCCTCAAGCTGTCGTCCTGGGTAGAGCTGTGGCATCACAGCTCACAGCAACCCCGAACTCCTGGGCTCAAGCGATTCTCCTGCCTCTGCCTCCCAAGTAGCTGGGACTACAGGCCCCGGCCACAACGCCCGGCTATTTTTTTTTTTTTTTTTTTTTTTGTTACAGCTGTCATTGTTGTTTTGCTGGGCCTGAGCTAGATTGGAACCTGCCAACTCAGGTGTATGTAGCTGATGCCTTAGCCGCTTAAGCCACAGGCACCGAGCTGACTCAAAACATATTTAATTCAGAAGTTAATTTCCTAAATCAGTCACACTAAACTACTCAAGACACACACTTTTAGGTTAGAGCTGAATTTACAAAACAATACAGAAGGAAGACATGAGGTGAAGGTCACTCAGGTAATAAACCAACTCAGGTTGGACATGTTAGCCTTCGCCTAACTCCATCTTATTCTCACTTTCCATGGGCAAGTAATACAGATTGTAAATTCATTTCACGAATATAAAATTTGAATTATATCCTTTATTTAAGACTGATACAAAGTATTAAGTAGTTCAGGTGATACATGGGCCTGGAAGAAATGATCAGGACAGTACTGAGGTTTATTACGTCCAGAGGGGGAAGCCAATTTGAAGTTTCAGCCTCAATTTGGTTCTGCTATGAGTAATAGCTGGATAGAATCACAAGTTAAAATTTACAACTAATCTTTTCCCTTTAAGTTTTCTAAGCATTTCTACTTTATCCAACGAATTCTTCAGGTCCGGTGGAGGGTGTTGTAGGTGTGTAGAGATGTGAATGATGAGTTTAATTTTAGCTTCTGGTCTTATCTAAAAACCAGGTGTGCCAGGTGGGGCTACTATAATACAACAGGGATATTGTCCAGAGAGAAAAATGGACTTAGTATGTGCAGTTCCCTAAATCTCAGCTGATCCAACTCCGCAGTCTGTGGTTTTGGGAATCCTTCAATACTTTCAAGCTACTGCGTCTTCACGTTCAAAGTTTCTGTGGGGAAATGAACAGGACCAGACTTTATGCACATAGCAGATGTGACTGCGATTTTCTATATTGCAGGGGCTTGGAAGCGGACAATGAACTTGGCAGAAGTTTCTAAAGCTACGTTTGTACCTGATTTTACATGAGCTGTGAATACTTCGTATCCAAATAAACAGCTGAGAGGATGTCCTAAGTAACAGGGCCAAATTTAGCCGCAGAGTACTGATAACACAGAACTGGCTGAACCCCCGCCCTCCATCCTCCCCGCGAGCCTTCAGGGCGACTTTGCCAGAACCCCAAACTGTCCCCGCATGAGGTCACTCTGCCCTGTCACGTGCTCGGGCCCGCGGGAGTGCCACATCGCCAGCCGCACCCCTCTTCACCCACCCAGCCCACGTGACCCGTCCTAGTTTCCCCGGGCCTGGCCCAGCGCCTCGCTCAGGAAGCCCCGCCTCACGCTGCGCGCTCCGCCCGCGGACCTCCGCCCCGGCTGGAGCGGGGGCCGCAGCCGCACGTGCTTCTTCCTACCCAATAGGGGTCGGCGCCCGGGAGCAAAGGGGCGGGGAGGAAGGGGACGACTTCGTTACGCTGCGAGAAGGGGGCGGGGTCTGCAACGTCGGACAGAACGAGGGAACGCAACGGAGGCAGGCCGGAGCCGCTGCCGTCGCCATGACCCGTGAGCACTGAGACCCTTTTCTGTTGCCCCTTTCTTTCTGTCTGTCCTAAGCACCACCTACGAAGCGCCTGCCTCGATGCCCCCTTAGCTTCCCCGGCGAGGCCCTTGTCTGGGAGCGCTCTGTAGCCACCCTTAAGCTTGCAGCCCGGAAATTGAGCCCTTTGCTTGCTGCCACTTCACGACCCCCCCCCCCTTTTCCCAGTTAGGCATAGGCCCTCCCCGATCTTCCGCGGTGTTTGAACCCCTGCACTCCTGTGGTTGGCCCAGAGCTCCCTGCTCCACAATCCAGCTCATTCACTATAGAGATCCAAACCTTCCATATACTTCCCACCACCTGTCTGGGCCCCCATACCGCCCCCAAACTCAAAGCATCCTCCCAGCGGGCTCTTCGGGACTGTTCCCTCTCCACCTGCAATTTGACCTGGCCTGTGGCAGCTTCGCTTCCTCTCCCCCTCCCCCAAGCTGCCTCGTTCCCAGCTGTCCGGGGTTGGGGAGAAGGGTCGCCGGTATGTGGCCAGAGAGGTCCCCGGGTCTCACCTTCTACCTTCTTTTCTTAGGCGGTAACCAGCGTGAGCTCGCCCGCCAGAAGAATATGAAAAAGCAGAGCGACTCGGTTAAGGGAAAGCGCCGAGATGACGGGCTTTCTGCTGCCGCCCGCAAGCAGAGGTAGCCTCAGGGAGGGGAAGGGGTGGGGGTTAGACCAGGGGTTGTAGTAGGAAAGAGCTACTTCAGGGCTTGTGTCTGGAGGAGCGGCAGAGTGCATTCCAAATTGTTAGCTTTCAGTCTTCAGGAAGGGACTGGGACGGGTACCTGCCCTCAGTTGATTTCTGAGTGCCCCTGGGTCTGACCTTAGGGGGAAGGGCAGGGAGCTTCACGTTTCAAATACACTTATGGTTTTGACAGCCCAGTACTTTTGGCCCTCCTTGCTGTTGGATTCTCCTCCCTTCTCCCAACCTTCTCGTTAGTACTGCTGGGTGTGGTACTACTCAGCACAGTATAGAGAGCCTTAGGCCTGTGTGGCCAGACTTCTGACCCCTTGGGCAACAGCCAGGTGGAGACTGATTGCCTTTTGAGCCTCAGCTCTTTTCCTCTTGTTCTCCTAGGGTGGGAATATAGCAGCCACACGCTGAACTTTGTCCCATCCATTTCCATCTTATCCTTTGTGCCCTTCATCCCCCTGCATCTTGTCCTTTTTGCCCTCTGGTACCTCCCAGTGCCCCATCATCTCTACCCCCAGGGACTCGGAGATCATGCAGCAGAAGCAGAAAAAGGCAAACGAGAAGAAGGAGGAACCCAAGTAGCTTTGTGGCTTCGTGTCCAACCCTCTTGCCCTTCGCCTGTGTGCCTGGAGCCAGTCCCACCACGCTCGCGTTTCCTCCTGTAGTGCTCACAGGTCCCAGCACCGATGGCATTCCCTTTGCCCTGAGTCTGCAGCGGGTCCCTTTTGTGCTTCCTTTCCCTCAGGTAGCCTCTCTCCCCCTGGACCACTCCTGGGGGTGAGGGGGTTACCCCTTCCCAGTGTTTTTTATTCCTGTGGGGCTCACCCCAAAGTATTAAAAGTAGCTTTGTAATTCCTTGAGCGCCTGGTCTGAATGGGGATTTGGGGGGATGGGGATGGAGGAATGACTGCCCTTTCCCACCATAAGGGAGAGCTCTTTAGACTCCTAAGAGATTGTGGAAATGTAGACTGAGAGAGTGAAATATCACAGAAACCTTTATTATATAATGACAAGCAGACAAGTACTCCAGAAATGTGGTAGAGGAATCCTCCAAGAATCATAGAGACTTCTTTTCTGTGATTTTTGTTCCTCACCCAGACCTTGAACACCATCCCAAGGATAGAGTTGAGGGCTGAAGAGGGAGGGCTCCAAGACATAAGTTTATGGCTCTCTTCCTCATTCTTCCTTAGTTTATTCCTCTGCTTGAAAGCTGGCCAAAAAATCCTGCTGCTCACCAACTTCCCGTGGTCAGCTGCTCTCAAGTGTTCACATTCTCTTGTGTCATTCCTTGTGGAATGAGGGTAGTTTTTGTCTCCCTGCTTCCTTTGACCTCAAGATCAGGATAAAAACCTGTGGTAGCCTCGGTGCTCCTTTCTTCTATACCCTGGTTTGTTCTATGGTTCTGGGCTTCTTATATGCCTTTGCCCAGGGCTGAACTGTGTATTTTCTTTTTATTTCCAAGAGTAGAGCCAAGTCTTCAGTCCCTGGTCTTTCCCTGCCCCCACCTCCAGCTCAAGAGCCAGGAAAGGGCTGGTGCCACACTGTCTGCTGGAATCAGCAGTGGTTCCTGAGTTGTTGATTTGTGAGTTAGGCTCTTGAGCTGGGATGAAGACATGACAGTAGTTCCAGTCAATCAGATCCTCTGCCCAGGGCATTAGGGTGTATATGACCAAGTCTTCCAGTTTAGACATACTATTGACTTTAGCCTGAAGGGAGGAAAAACTCCCTATTGTGTTCTTGAGGTATTGAGCTGGGCTGGACAGCTCCCCTAGCCATAACAAGGCTTAAAACCTCAGGGAAACCCCAGTTAACGGGAGACAATTTGTTATCTCATGATGCTGATGCGATGGCAGTGTCGTCTGAACATAGGAGGCTGAGGATCCTGGGTGGGAGACCAAAAGAATGGTGCCAGTAGCAACCCCAGATAGAGCAGTACGCAGGCCCAGCAGGAGGCAACCTTGACCCAGAAGGTAGCCCAGCTACCCTTGGTGAAAGTCTTTTCCAGTTCTGCTCCCTCATAGCTGTGGAACCAAAGGCTCTAGTTAGATAACCTGCAGGCCCTTAGTATTTAGACCTGTTCTACCTCCCCACAAAAGGTGGCAAATCCGTTTTACCTGGAATGCCCTTGAATTGTTTTTCCCCTAAAATATGTATGTATTCAAGAGTATCTCAGACCCACCTCCATCCTACCTGAACCAGTTGGTAAGGGTAACCATGACATAAAGTGAGGCAAGGAAAAAGACAAAGTGGAAGGCAGAATAGCTGTAGGAAAGATGCTGGGCTTGCTCTGGAGGAGCTGGAGGGGTCTCTTGGTCAACTGGTTGGGCAGTTCCAGGTCCTGGAAAGATGGAAGGGCTGCTGGGAGCAGTGCTGCTGAACTCTTCCCTCTTCCCCCAGCTACTTGATGGTTCTTTGGCACTCTACCATTTCTTACAGCTCCTCACTTGACACTCACCTTCCTGTGCCTCTAGTGTTTCGGGGCAGCAGAAACAGAGTGAGGGCTTCTACAAAACAGGAGACAGCATGTTTTAGAATGGCTTTAAAAAGTGATGGTGTTAATCTAAGAAACTACTCCTAGAAAAGACTGGTTATGTAAAAAGTGGAGGCACACCTGGGTTCAAATTTAACTCCAGAATATAAATGACTATGCGAACTTCGGTAAGATGTTTAATTTTTTGTGCCTCAATTTCTCCATTTGTAAAATGGAGCAAGTACCTACCTCACAGGGTTGTTGTGAGGATTAAATTAAATGAGATAATGTATGTAAAGTATCTAGCACAGTGCTTAGCACATTGTGAGTGCTCAATAAAAGGTATAGCTAGAATCTGAGCATTCTGGGTGGAGGTTGGTAGGGTGTGTGTGTCTGTGTGTTGGGGGCAGATGGGTGTTGGGGATATTGAGCGCTCAATGCTTACCTGGAACTCATAGCTGTAAACCTTAACAATCCACAAGGGTCCAAATACCTCAGCCAAGTAGGAAGCCTCATTGCTGAGAAAGAAAAGAGTTCTCAGACTGGTCTAGTCAATAATAGGGATTGTCTGGGGCATTTTCTGCTAGTTGGTCTATATTGGTGATCCCCCAGGAAGGAGGGTTACTGTGTTCCCTGTGTCCTATTCCATCCTCCCTGCTCCCATCATATCTCACACAGATCATTTGGCAAAGTGCTCTTAATGTTGCTGTGTATTGGGAACTTTTTCTAGTATTACTCTAAAGTGTAAACCATGGTCCCAAACATCCTCCCTCCTTACCCTTCCTCCTTTGACACCTTTACGCACCAAGCAAAAAGTACACAAGCATACATGATGCCAGCACTCAACACTGCTATTGAGGTGTCTGGTGTTTGGGGTTCCCTTTTGCTCAGGCCAGGCAGGCACAGGGTGTGATTCTGTCCTTGAAGGGTTACTGGGAAGGAGCAACACAAGAGTTTGGTGTTGAGAACAAGAGCTGAGCATTTGGCAGGAACCAAAAAGATCATAACATGGGGAGTCCTGTACTGTTCCTTACCTCTCTCAGGAGGACGGCTGGACAGTGCAGAGAAGGTCAGATACATGATATAGCAGCTGATGATAGAGGCTTGTAGAAGGCCAGAGCGAGATTTTTCTGGGGAAAAGGGGTATTAATTGCTTTAGTCTACAGCAGCCGTTCTCAACCTGTGGGTCATGACCCACAGAACTGTATTAAAGGGTCACAGCATTAGGAAGGTTGAGAACCACTGGTCTACAGGGTGGTAATCTCCACTCCTACCCCCACCTGCTCTTCTGTCTGCCTAGCCCTTGGGGAAACAGATTCTTATCAGATAATTGAGATTACAGAGGCTAATGAAATTTGCTACACTATAAGACCCTAAATCTAGTATTTTAGGGCAAGTACCCACTGAGTCGGATGCAAGGAGCGATGGAGAGGAAGGAGATGAGGCCACAGAAGCAAAGGTGCAGACTAATCAGCATCTTGTTGAGCAGGCAGCCAGCAGGGTGTGTATAGTGTTGGAACAGGAGCACGGCTCCCAAACCTGCCATGGTGTAGAATCCTAGGGTGGCCAGCAGCACAGCTAGGAACCAGCTGCAGTCTTGGGCTGCACCTGTCTGCCTAAGGGTGGGAGGTGGGCAGTAGCTTGGGGTTCCAACTCTTTGACCCATTATCAACTATGAACAATAATCCTATTCTCCCAGAAGACTAGTGTCACTCCCACCCCAATTGGCCCTCACAGTCATCAAACTCTTTTTTGAGTTTTTCCTTTTTTGAGACAGAGGCTCAAGCTGACGCCCTAGGTAGAGTGCCCTGGCATCACAGTTTATGGCAACCTAAAACTCTTGGGCTTAAGTGATTCTCTTGCCTCAGCCTCCTAAGTAGCTGGGACTACTGGTGCCACCAGGATGTCCGGCTATTTTTTTTTGTTGTTGTTGTAGTTGTCATTGTTTGGCAGGCCTGGGCTAGGTTTGAACCCACCAGCTCTGGTGTATGTGGCTGGTGCCCTAACTGCTAAGCTACAGGCACCGAGCCTCTGAGCTTTTTGGCATTATGGGAAGCTTTGAGACCAACAGCCTGCAGTTCCCCTTGCCCAGCCCTTCTGCATCTAGTAATCCCAACACATCTTCCCTAGGAAGAGCCTTTGAGGTTATGTGCCCCTTACCAGTTCTTGTTCCAGGAATGGGCAAAGGCTGTGATAAGCACCAACTGCAGTAGGATAAATGTGAACCCTCCACAGATGCCAATGTAATGCCAGGCTGCAAGATGGGCACCAGTGGAGAAATGTCAAATTATTATTCCTTACCCATTTTTTGTCTTAGAAAACAGCCTACTGGGGTGGTGCCTGTGGCTCAAGGAGTAGGACACTGGCCCTTGTACTGGAGGTAGTGGGTTCAAACCCGCCCCCCCCAACCAAAAACAAAAACCCCAGCCTACTTCTGATCAGGGTGTGAGAGAGTACCTGGGAAGAGATGCTCATCAGGGATGCAGAAGGCAATAGCACAGAGACTCAACAGCAACAGCAGCTTGAGGAGCCAGAAGCTGGTTAGGACGGAGAGAGAAAACCACACTTAGAAGAAAAGGCCAAGGAAAATGAAGAGTGACTATGTGAGAGCAAAAGAGAAAGCAAAAATATCAGAAAGGGCAGAGAAGAGACAAAGTATAGGAAAGTAGGAATCGATCCCAAGTGAGAAGGGACTGAGATAGTCCTATTTACCCTATTCCAAATTCTTAAGTATTTTGAGATAGGGGTCCCAGTATATTGCCTTGGTTGGTATCAAATTCTTGCTTAAGTGATCCTCCTGCCTCAGTATCCTGGAGTAGCTGGGACTACAGGCATGTCTCACTGTGCCAGGCTAACCTGTTTCAAATTTTAGCCTAAGGAAACTAATACCTGGGCAATATTTTACAGTTTACAAAAGGTTTATAATAATTCTACTCTTTAGCCCGGTGTTGTGGCGGGCGCCTGTAGTCCCAGCTACTTGGGAGGCTGAGGCAAGAGAATCACCTAAACCCAGAAGTTGGAGGTTGCTGTGAGCTGTGACATCACAGCACTTTACCCAGGGCAATAAAGTGAAACTCTGTCTCTAAAAAAAAAAATTATGGCTCGGCGCCTATAGCTCAACCGGCTAAGGCGCCAGCCACGTATACTTAAGGTGGCCACGTACACTTAAGGTGCCAGCCATGTACACTTAAGGTTCGAATCCCCAGCCCGGACCTGCCAAACAACAATGACAGCTGCAACCAAAAAAAATAGGCAGGCGTTGTGGCGGGCGCCTGTGGTCCCAGCTACCTGGGAGGCGGAGGCAAGAGACTCGCTTGAGTTCAGGAGTTGGAGGTTGCTGTGAGCTGTAATGCCACGGCACTCTACCCAGGGGGACAGCTTGAGGCTCTGTCTCAAAAAAAAAACATTATAATCCCACTCTTATCTCCATTTTAGACTTGAAGCTTATAGTGGGTAAGCATCTAGCTCATGGTCACATCACATAGCAAGTATGACAGAAACAGACTTTTTTTTTTTTTATTTGAGACAGAGCCTCAAGCTGTCCCCCCAGGTAGAGTGCTGTAGCATCACTGCTCACAGCAACCCCCAGCTCCTGGGCTCAAGCGAGTCTCCTGCCTCCGCCTCCCAAGTAGCTGAAACCACAGGGCGCCTGCCACAACGCCTGGCTATTTTTTGGGTGCAGCCATCATTGTTTGGCGGGCCTGGGCTAGATTCAAACCCGCCACCTTAGGTGTATGTGGCTGGCGCCTTAGCCACTTGAGCCACAGGCGCCGAGCCTTTTTTTTTTTGAGACAAAGCCTCAAGGTGTTGGCCTGGGTAGAGTGCCTTGGCATCACAGCTCACAGCAACTTCCAACTCCTGGGCTCAAGCTATTATCTTGCCTCTGCTTCCCAAGTAGCTGGGACTATAGTCGCCTACCACAATGCTTGGCTATTTTTTGGTTGCAGCCGTCGTTGTTTGGAGGGCTCCAGGCTGGATTCGAACCTGCCAGCTCAGGTTTATGTGGCTGGCGCCTTACCGCTTGAGCCACAGGTGCCCAGCCTAGAAACAGATTTAAAACAGTTTTATTTCTGGGCAGCGCCTGTGGCTCAAGGAGTAGGGCGCTGGTCCCATATACCAGGGGTGGTGGGTTAAAGCCTGGCCCTGGCCAAAACTGCAAACAAACAAAAAAATTGTTTTATTTCTTTAAACAATTTTTTATTTAAGACAGTCTGTTTTCCTAGGTAGTGTGCTGTGTCATCATAACTCACAGCAACCTCAAACTTGGGCTTGAGCAATCCTTTTGCCTCAGCTTCCTGAGTAGCTGGGACTACAGGTGTCCACTAGTAGAGATGGGGTCTTGTTCTTGCTCAGGCTGGTCTTGAACGCCTTGAGCTCAAGCAATCCACCTGCCTCAGACTGTCAAAAGTGTTAGGATTACAGGTGTCAACCACCATACCCAGCCCCAAACCTGTTTTCTTTTTACAGTGTTATTGGTTCATCCTGGAATTTCCTTTACTCAGCTGGTGTCTAATTCCCTCCTTGGCCCCCTCCCTACCCAAGAATACATACAAACCTATTATGCAGCTGTGCCCGTGGGCTGCTTGGAGAGTGAAGGTGGACTAGCAGCACAGCTTGCAACAGGTGAAAGGTGGCGGTTCCTGCACATACTCGGTATACAGCTCCAGAGCCACTGAGCACTGGACAGGCAGAGTGGCCAAACAGGTGGACACACAACCCTGAGGGCATCTGGATCTAGAAGGAGTGTGTGAGAAAAGGCAGGGCGAATCATAATGCACAGGGAGGTTACCTTCTCACTGGTATGTCCACTCATTTGTCTCCTGCCCTCAACCCAAATCTTTATCTTAGGGTTTCCTTTTATCTTTAACTGCCTTGCGACCCCACTCCTTCTCACTTACCCCATGTGCCTTGCCCCAGACTCTTTCCACTACTGTCCTTGACAGCAGGAGGCAGCAGACTGCTGAGGCTCCCACGTGGAGGAAGATGTAGACTAGGCGGCTACAAGTAGATTCTGTGAGAGAGGGCCACCTAGAGTGGCAGCAACTGGTACAAGGAACAGGCCCACAGCAAGATACCTGCGGGTAGAGCAGATACAAGGCAGCAAGTGGAGATTAGGCGTTACGTGTGAGGCTAACCTATGAGGTCGAATTCCAGAATTTACCCCTCCTGTTTTCTCTTTTACTCAGGAATTGTCAGAATGTCTGGTTCCATTTCAGGTAGGTTCACAGACTACTTAGGATTGTGGTCCACTGACAAGTAGGAGGGCTTTTATTACAAGCAGTTTGCGCTATTTGACCTTTCCCTACCTAGACCTAAACATCTGAGGCTGGGAACATGAGAGATTCACCAGTTACTGAGGCAAAGAACCAGAGGACATTAATGGAGAAAAGAAGGCCCATCATCTTTATTGGCTTCTGCCGTTTTTCCTTTTCAGCTTTGGCCACCTTATTCTTCCAACTTTTCAGGTAGCCCTCGCTTAAAGTTCCTTTCAAGCCTTTCTGCCGCAGCACGCACTCACCTGATAGAAGGGGGGTCTCACTATATTACTGCTCATCCTGCTGTGCTGCTGTGCCAGGTCCAGGGAGGTGCTGGAGCCTGTGACGGCCTTTGCATCCACCATTTTTGTCCCCGGGATTAGCTCAGGTCCACAAGGTGGAAGGTAGATGAGAAAGCAGCATCTTTTGTTCTTAGCCCGTTGCTTTTACCCTTTGCTGGGGTTGCGCACCCAGTCTAGGGGACAGTGGGAGCATAGGGATCTTCTGGGGTCTTCAGGTTGTGGTAAATGCAATTGTCGGTGTAGGTGTTTTCTCCTCAGGGCCTCAGGCTGTTTTCTACAGATTAGGGGGCAGTTTGCATATCTAGGTAAGCGTTCTTAATTGGTTTAGGATTAGACATCATTCATCCCGGTTGAACAGAATTCTTGGCCGGGCGGTATTTGGTGGGGGGGTTGTTACTATGTGAGGAGGAGGCGATGTGGTTGTGCGACAGGTTAAGTGTGGGTGAAGGCCCTGCAAAAAACACCGCACAAGCCCGAAAAGAGTCTGATAGGCAATGCCTTCCCAGCTGAAGCTTCTAGAACCGGAACACAAGGAAGGTGTGGTTCAAAGCTGGCCCCGCCCCCTCCGCGGGCGGAAGTTGTGGGCCAATTGCCGGAAGTCGTCACGAGGTGGTGCTGGCGCGGCGGGTGGATTGGGATGGCGACCGAAGGTGATGTGGAGCTGGAGTTGGAGACTGAGACCAGCGGCCCGGAGCGGCCCCCCGAGAAGCCTCGGAAGCATGACAGTGGTGCGGCGGACCTGGAGCGGGTCACCGACTATGCGGAGGAGAAGGAGATCCAGAGTTCCAATCTGGAAACGGTGAGGTTGGCCGGGAGGGTGCCTGGCAGGCTGAGAACAGATGGGGCTCTGAGGCTGTAGCTGGAAGCTAGATCTCCAAGACAGGGTTCCAATCAGGATCCCCATGGCAGGAGGAGGCAATAGAGTAGAGGGTATAGTCACGGGAAACAGCGGTCACCCGAGCCTGCCGCTTGCTTAAGAGGAGGTTGATGGAGATTAGGTTTTAAGCGGACCTCAGTACACAGAATTGAGTTAAACACAGTTCTTGCTTCCTGATTACAGTCATCATCGTGCTTACATACATGGGCCACTTGTTATTGGTTTTTTAGATCACTGGGAGTTGTGGATATCGGAGTAGTAATTAGACCTGTCTTTCCCATAGGCCATGTCCGTCATTGGGGACAGACGATCCCGGGAACAGAAAGCCAAACAGGAGCGGTAAGTCTTCAGCTCACAGACAGCTTTAAGTTTCTCTTCACCCCACCATCAGACAAAAATAAAAGCCATTTTTAAGCCTTTGTGGCATTCAGCTCTGACCAATTCCTGCGCACCTAGGTTTTACAACTCTATTCTTGTCAGGGGAAGGCAGGCCTCCTGGCAGCACTTGCTCCCTGCTGCTGAGACTCCCCAAGGGTGGAGGTGGGACTCATTTTGTATTTTCACTCAGTAGTGTTTATCAAAGATTCATTTGTGGCCAGGCATGGTGGCTTATATGTATAATTCTAGTACTCTGGGAGTTGGAGGTGGGTGGATTGTTTGAGCTCAGGAGTTCCAGACCAGTGTCAGCAAGAACAAGAACGTAGTCTTTAGAAAAACTAGCTGGGCATTATGGTTGGCACCTGTAGTCCCACGTATTTGGGAGGCTGAGGCATGAGTATCATTTGAGCCCAAGAGTTTTAAGTTGCTGTGAGCTCTGAGGCCAAAGCACTCTACCTAGTGTAACAGAGAGAGGGTCTCAGAAAAAAGATTTGCAAGGGATAGCCGGGAAATATACTTCTTGGGAGTTTAATGTGTTGGCTGAAAATGAGGACTAACGTATGTTTGCAGGGAGAAGGAACTGGCAAAAGTCACTATCAAGAAGGAAGATCTGGAGCTGATAGTGAGTACTAGTGCTTAACTAGTGTATGGGCAGGGGAGGTTCTGTTTATTTCCTGAAACAGTAGAGTCAGTATGTTTGACACATGGATGCCTGAGAGAACTAGGAAACATGATTGCTCTTTTTCTGCAGATGACAGAGATGGAGATCTCTCGAGCAGCAGCAGAACGGAGCTTGCGGGAACACATGGGCAATGTGGTAGAGGCCCTTATTGCCCTAACCAATTGATGTGTGCTTTCTCAGATATACTTACTGGATTAACTTATTGCAATAAAGATTTTGTCTTTTGCAGTTTTGTCATTCTGGGTCAAATGCAGTGTATATTGTTTCATTGTGGGGAATTTCTATGTTGGAGAATAACTGAGTTTAAATGACCCCCTTCCTGCAGAGTGCATCCATATGAAGAATCAGTGTATCATATTCAGATGCAGATGCTAGGTGGCAGGCCTGTCTTATTCATCTGACTAGCTCTCACTTACCATTATTCAAGGTACATGGAAAGTCTCAGTACAAAGTTACTTTACTTGATGGCATGTGTCTTCAGGATAGCTTATGAACATCTGAAAAGCCAGCACCTGCCTAGGAGCTATGACCAATTCAGTCATATGTCACTTTGAAGTAGAGTTTAGGTACATGTGATGAAAGCATGGTAAGAACAGAAGATATCAGAGGTCTTATTTTTAAACTTGAGGGGCAGAGAAACCAGATATAGATCTGACCTGTGAAACATTTTGATTAATATTTGAATTCTGAACCTTAACACATTCTACATTTCATTTCCTATTCTAGAGAGAAAGTAGTTGGGCTTAGTATTTGCTTCAGAGTGGCAGCCATTATTCTCATTTTGACTCTAGGATAATTCTTAGATTATATCCTATTCAACAGTGACTTGTACTTAATGTTTGTGTGTTTATTACCTGATGGTAATTATTTGCACTCAAAATTTTTTTTTTTTTGGCTGGGGCTGGGTTTGGACCTGCCACCTCTGGCCGGTGCCCCCTGCACACAAATTTTTATGCTTGAACACTGAACAGTTTGATTCCTTTAGTGGGACATTTAGAGAATATGAAAATACCTTGGTCTTCTCATTTTTTTAGAGACAGAGCTTTACTTTATTGCCCTTGGTAGAGTGCCATGCTGTCACAGCTCACAGCAACCTCCAACTCCTGGGCTTAGGTGATTCTCTTGCCTCAGTCTCCAGAGTAGCTGGGACTACAGGTGCCTGCCACAACACCTGGCTATTTTTTTGGTTGCTTTTTGGCCAGGGCTGGGTTCAAACTGGCCACCCTCGGTATATGGGGCCAGGGCCCACCCACTGAGCCAGAGGCACCCCCCACCCCCCCGTCTTCTCATTTTTTTATGCATTTGAGAAAGCAGTCTTCCCACTGGTTAAATTTTCTTTATAACTCCTGGAATCACTGATGGATGCTTTGCCATGTGCATGGTTACATGTATAGTAAATATTAAATGGAGCAATATATTTAACTCCAGTATAATGTCACTGCATTGCTACTCAGAGATCACTGGTACCCTTCCTGATACATGAACTGGGCAAGAAGATACTAGTAGGTACTTGGATTGAATAAGACAGATGCCCTGGTTTATGCACCAGCTTTTGTTCTGTGTATATATACAGTTTGGAGAGCAAGGACAAGCAAACATCTCTGGGGGCTATTTAAAGCCTGTCTAGCATCTGTTTCTGAGATTAAAGGGGGTGATCAAAATGTGAAATGCCCTCTGCCTAACAATTTCCTGCTGTACTTAACAGCTAGTTAATGCTTGTCAGCCTGGACATTTTTAGTATAAAGCTAACAATTTTCTTGGTCTGTGATTTTTTAATTTTTAATCACGCACATAAATGGATCAAAAAGGATGTTTACCTAGAAAAATTGACTTAACCAAAAATGCAAAACAGGTTTCAATGAGTTTTAGATTTCCCAGTATGTTAACTTCTGACCCTAAGGTAGAAGTCCATTCATTTACATGCCCATATTTGTAATATAAGCTAAGTGGCTAGAAAAAACTCAGAATAGTCCCAAGTAAATATGGGAGGCCATACCAATGATAAAACCTAAGATTTCTCAGAAATAGTTTTAAGTGGGAAGCCTCTAATCCTACCTGGATAGTGCTTTTCTGTGGGTTTCTCAGCATGAGTCCAAACCACAAAGCACTTTCAAAGACGGCTACCCAGTATCATAAACATGGCAGTAGGTCCAATAGGCTGGATACAGGGGCCTACATAATGGCAAAAGCAAATCAAGGAACAAATGTTGAGACTTCCCCTTGTGTTCCAGAGTTGGAAGAATAAGTAGTTGGTCCCTAGGTAGTTTTCCGCTTCTTGGCAGATGGTCGCTCAAATACATCTCGTACCCCAGCTGCCTTTTGTTTAAAGAACTTTGTGTTCTGGGCACTCTCTTGTCCCCATGCCGAGTCAAAGGAGGTGGTGTCTTGATCCACAAGGTGAGTGTATTTGGTACGACCAGAGCGTCCAAAGTTCTTGACCTGAGGGAAGGGCAGATGATTAGTTATACCACCAAACACATCATGCCTTAGCTAGCCCTCAGAATACTTTCTCTCATGTTAATTATGGTTCCTCATACCTGCATGACTTTAGGAAGAATAGTTTTGTTGAAATGATCCTCCAAGGTAGGGGCACTGAAATCTCTCTTGTATACTTCTTCATCTTCATCCTATAGAAAAGAATCTTATCAGTCTTATGGCTTTATTTCCCATATATTCAAACTGCACAAATTTTTTAAGTTCTACAACAAAGGTTACAAAGAAGGTTTTAAGCCTTTTCAAGTGGTTACATCTAGTTGAGGAGATGATATTCCTTTTCCTTTATCATACTGTCTGTCTTCTTCCTAAGTATAGCTATTTCTTTAAGGTTGGCTTAATTTGCTTTGCACTCAGTGTGGCTCATTTACTCTGACTTCAACTCTGCACAGGCCTCTCAAATCTCCAGTCCTGAATTGTTTTTACTGCCTTTTATATATCTTAGATATTTTATTGGTACTTTAAATTCACATCTAAAGTGTAAATCATTTCCTTAACCTTTCCAAACTAGCCTCTTCTTGGTTCAATTTTATTGTTAGTATGACTAATAACTCTCGATTTCTCAGATTCAGAATATGAGTAACCTGTGTACAATGAGTTGCCACATTTTATAAGCCTTCATCATCTAGGGTATTAGTTTTTTCTGCATTCAGTCTTATACACTGCTACTGCATTAATGTTTCTAAAACACAACTCTCATTATAATCTTTGCTTTGCTCAAAAAACTTCAATGGTTCTCTAATATTAAACACAACTCTTCTGTGTAGGAGTCAAGGCCAAATATTATATAGCCTTAATCTTTTTAGCTCTCCTTGCTATTTCTATTACAACTTATACTTCCTGCCTCCCTTCCTGCTGGTCTCTTCACCTGGAATGTCTAAATGAAGTCTGTACATCTTAGATATTACTTCCTTTTTTTTCTTTTGAAGTTTTTGGCTGGGGCCGGGTTTAAACTCGCCACCTCTGGTATATGGGGTCAGCGCCCTCCTCCTTTGAGCCACAGGCACTGTCCTGATATTAATTCCTTTTCATCTTCTACCAAATACAACAACTCCTTCTTTAGAATGCCCAAGGTACTTTCTCTCCTTAGGAGATACTGTGTATTTGCTTTATCTATACTTGTATATTGTAAGTGTTCTGAGGGCAAATATATATCCTCTAGCAGTGCTAAACAGTGACCTTTAAACAAATATACAAAAGGTTATTTACTCAATGAAATAAGAAGTAACTGTAGAGAATAGTTTCAAATCAATGTTGGTAAGATTATAATGCCATGATACAAATTATAAACACACATGCTGAAGGAATTAAAAACAGCACTATCTTGGGTAAGAAAGCCTTCATTAAGGAGCTGAGTCCTTTAACCAAACAGTTTTGGAGTATTCTTTTCCCTTTAGCTATAGACAAGCACAATTTAAAGAGACCATTTTTGCCAGATCTACTTTTTTTCCTTGGACCCAAAAGTCCCTTATTTAATCTCATAAACCATTTCAATTTCATTCTCTTTGTCCAGAGAGAAGAGTCATTATTTGAGTATGTTCACCAAAAGACTGACTTTCACATAAACTTTCCTGTATATTAGCCACCAATGCACTACTTTCTCTAAGGAGTTTGATTATTAAAACTAAAGATTACTTTAAGCAAAGATACTTTATGACTTCGAAGCAGTATGAAAAGTAATTCATCATCTCCAGTGATGCTAAAAATCAACATTTGCTGGAAAACTACATAATAAGCAAATGTTTCTGGCTGATTAGACAGACTAAAACTAATTTTGGAGGGCAGTAAAGAAACCAATGAAGTTTTACAATTTTAAAATTTTAAAAGTAAAAAAGTTTTACTAGCATCTGTAGTGTAGGGCAGGAATTTAAGCTGCAGTAGGGATATTTAGGGTTTGATATGCAGCACTTGAAAAGCTAGTCTAGGCTCGGCGCCTATAGCTCAACCGGCTAAGGCGCCAGCCACGTACACCTAAGGTGGCGGGTTCGAATCCCCAGCCCGGACCCGCCAAACAACAATGACGGCTGCAACCAAAAAATAGCCGGGCGTTGTGGCGGGC
>CAUYTI010107793.1:0-14001 GCA_963575145.1 Galago senegalensis
CTCCTGGGCTCAAGCGAGTCTCTTGCCTCCGCCTCCCAAGTAGCTGGGACCACAGGCGCCCGCCACAACGCCCGGCTATTTTTTGGTTGCAGCCGTCATTGTTGTTTGGCGGGTCTGGGCTGGGGATTCGAACCCGCCACCCTAGGTGTACGTGGCTGGCGCCTTAGCCGGTTGAGCTATAGGCGCCGAGCCTATTTTTTTTTTTAATTAAATTAAATTTTATTTATCTATGAGACAGAGTCTCACGATGTTGCCCTCAGTAGAGTGCCGTAGCGTCACAGCTCACAGCAACCTCAAATTCCAGGCTTAAGTGATTCTCTTGCCTCAGCCTCCCAAGCAGCTGGGAATATAGGCGCCCGCCACAATACCCAGCTATTTTTTGTTGCAGTCGTTTAGCTATTGTCTAGCTGGGTTCGAACCTGCCACCCTCAGTGTATGCGGCTGGCGCTGTAACCACTGTGCTACAGGTGCTGAGCCTTTTTTTTTTTTTTTTTTGGAGACAGAGTCTCAGTTTGTCACCCTCAATAGAGTGCTATGGCATCATACCTCATAGCAACCTCAAACTCTTGGGCTCAAGTGATCCTTTTGCCTCAGCCTCCCACGTAGCTGGGACTACGGACTACAGGTACTGCCACAACGCCCTGTTATTTTTTTAAGAGACAGGGTCCTACTCTTGCTCAGGCTGATCTTGAACTCTGTGAGCTCAAGCAATCCACCTGCCTCAACTTCCCAGAGTTCTGGGATTATAGGTGTGAATCACTACACCCAGCCCTGTTTTTCATTATTTATTTATTTAGAGTCAGATTCTCACTATGTCACCCCTGGTAGAGTGCTGTTCTGTCACAGCTCACAGCAACCTCAAACTCTTGGGCTTAAGCGATTCTTTTGCCTCAGCCTCCCAAGTAGCCGAGACTACAGGCACCTGCCACAACGCCTGGCTATTTTTTTTTTTTTTTGTAGTTATCATTGTTGTTTAGCTGGCCTGGGCTGGGTTCAAACCTGCCAGTCCTGGTGTATGTGGCTGGTGCCCTAGCTGCTGAGCTACATGTGCTGGGCCTTTTTCTTATTTTTAAAAGTATCCTCCCAAAGGAAGGGGTTGGTATAAATGCCTTGGGAGCCTTTCCAAGGACCCTTGACTGCAAACAGTGGCCCATTAACCTAAAAACAAGGGTGTCCATGACAATTCTTCCTGTACTCTTTCTTTTTTTTTTAGACAGAGCCTCAAGCTGTCCCCCTGGGTAGAGTTCTGTGGCATCCCAGCTTACAGCAACCTCCAACTCCTGGGCTCAAGCGAGTCTCCTGCCTCAGCCTCCCAAGTAGCTGGGACCACAGGCGCCCGCTACAATGCCTGGCTATTTTTTTTGGTTGCAGCTGTCATTGTTGTTTGGCGAGCCTGGGCTGGATTTGAACCTGCCACCTTAGGTGTATGTGGCTGGCGCCTTAGCAGCTTGAGCCACAGGCGCCGAGCCCCTATACTCTTTCAAGGTCACTTCAGGGTCTGCCTGTGAGTTGTGCCTGAATTCCCAAGCATCCCCACTTGCCATATCCACCAAGGAGAGTCTGTAATTATACCACTCTGGGAGGCCAAGATAGGAGGATCACTTGAGCTCAAGAGTTCAAGACCAGCCTAAGCTAAAGCAAAACCCCGTCTCTACAAAAAGTAGAAAAATTAGCCAGACACTGTTAGGCACCTGTAGTCCCAGCTAGTTGGGAGGCTAATGTAGGAGGATCACTTGAACCCAGTACTTAAAGGTGCCAGTGAGCCATGATACCACTGTACTCCAGCCTGGGTGACAAAGTGAGACCCTGTCTAAAAAACAAAACAAGGGCAGTACCTGTGGCTCAGTGGGTAGGGCTCTGGCCCCATATACCGAGGATGACGGGTTCAAACCTGGCCCCAGCCAACTAAAACAGCAGTGGTAACTGCAACAAAAATAGCTGGGCATTGTGGTGGGCACCTGTAGTCCCAGCAATTTGGGAGGCTGAGGCAAGAGAATTGCCCTAGCCCAAGACCTGGAGGTTGCTGTGAGCTGTGATGCCACAGCACTCTACCAAGGGCGACAAAGTAAAACTGTCTCAAATAAATAAATAAATAAATAAATACAAACAAAAGAAATACCCATCACATTTCACATATACGTAGTGCAAAATAAATGGGCCTCTATCCCTGTGACACTGGACTATAAAAATGGAATTGTAATTAGGTGTGTAATTATCCGTTTACTATTCATCTCTGCTACCAGCACATCAGCTCCAAGTGGGATTTCCTTCCATGGCTGCAGCCCCAGTGCCTGGCACCAAGCAGGTGCTTGGAAACTGTTTGCTGAATGACCAAAGGAATGAATGGGTGAAGGAATAGAAGACAGAGAGGCAGGGCATGAACTCTTACCTCCTACTCTGAGCCTAGTAACAGCAAAGCTGCTGCACTATCTGGGCAGACGTGACATTTCTTTATCCACAAGTGGCCGTGCCTCATACATTCTGTGTTCTTAATTATTTTGATTATATTCACTAGGGAAATTCCCTGGAAAAACTCCTGGGTTCCAGTGATCCTCCTCCCTCAGCCTTCTAAGTAGCTGGGACTACAGGTGTACAACACACCCAGCTAATATTTTAAATTTTTTGTAAAGAAGGGATCTAGAACTGTTACCCACGCTACTCTCAAACTCTTGTCTTCAAGTGATCCTCCCACCTTGGCCTCTGAAAGTGCTGGGACTACAGACATGAGTCACCATGCCTGGCCTGCAAAGTGCTCATCGATAGAACTATAGTATACTCTAGGGAAAGAAAGAAAAATATTTTGGGGGAATAGATGATTTAATATTGAATAAATGTTGACAACCATTGAAGCTGGACAATGTTTCATGGGTATCTATTATGCATTTCTTTATTTTTTTTTTTTTATACAGAGCCTCAAGCTATCCCCCCTGGGTAGAGTGCCATGGCATCACACTCACAGCAACCTCCAACTCCTGGGCTCAAGCGAGTCTCCTGCCTCAGCCTCCCAAGTAGTTGGGACTACAGGCGCCCACCACAACGCCTGGCCATTTTTGGGTTGCAGCCATCATTGTTGTTTGGTGGGCCCAGGCTGGGGATTCAAACCTGCCACCTTAGGTGTATGTGGCTGGTGCCTTAGCCGCTTGAGCCACAGGCACCAAGCCTATGCATTCCTTTATACTTTTATATGTATTTGAACATTTCCAACATGAAAAGTTATTTTTTAAAAAGCGTTGAGAGCCTCTGTAAATTCAACTGACAGACTTCTTAAGAAATCTGTGGGCTCGGCGCCTATAGCTCAACCGGCTAAGGTGCCAGCCACATACACCTAAGGTGGCGGGTTCAAATCCCCAGCCCAGACCCGCCAAACAACAATGAAGGCTACAACCAAAAAATAGCCAGGCATTGTGGCGAGCGCCTGTGGTCCCAGCTACTTGGGAGGCGGAGGCGAGAGACTCGCTTGAGCCCAGGAGTTGGAGGTTGCTGTGAGCTGTAATGCCACAGCACTCTACCCAGGGAGACAGCTTGAGGCTCTGCCTCAAAAAAAAAAAAAAAAAAAAGAAATCTGTGTAGAATTACTGTTGCACTGTGTTTGTCAGATGAAAAGGCTAGAAATAATCTCCATGGCTGACAGAAGCAAAACAAGTTAAAGAAATAAGCAGTGAGGCTGAGTAATCCCAAGACTCTAAGAGGGAAGGTGGGAGGACTGCTTTAGGCCAGTAGTTGGAGACTAGCCTGTGTATAGGCAAGACCCTGTTTGTACAAAAAATTAGAAAAATTAGCCAGTTGTACTGGGTGTAGTAGCTCACGAGTTTGAGACCAGACTGAGCAAGAGCAAGACCCTGTTTCTAAAAAAACAGCGGGGCATGGCTGGCACCTGTATTCCCAGCTGCTTGAGAGGCTGAGGTCAGAGGATCACTTAAGCCCAATAGTTTTTTGTTTTTTGTTTGAGACAGAGTTCCACTATGTCACCCTCAGTAGAATGCCGTGGTGCCACAGCTCACAGCAACCTCAAACTCCTGGGCCCAAGTGATCTCTTGCCTCAGCCTCCCAAGTAGTTGGGACCACAGGCGCCCACCACAACACACTCTTTTGTTGTTTTTTGTTGTTGTTGTTGCAGTTGTTATTGTTGCTTAGCTGGCCCAGGCCAGGTTCAAACCCGGCACCCTCGGTGTATTGGCTAGTGCCATAACCACTGTGCTTTGGGCACCAAGCTGAGCCCATAAGTTTGAGGTTGCTGTGAGCTATGATGTCAGAGCACTCTACCAAGTCTCTACAAAATGAGACTGTCTCAAAAAAAAAAAAAATTAGCCAGTCATGATGGTATACCTGTAGTCCCAGCTACTCAGGAGGCTGAGGCAGGAGGATTGCTTGAGCCTAGGAGTTTGAGGCTGCAGCAAGCTATCATGATGCCACTGCATTCCAACCTTGGTGACAGCAGAGTGACATCCTGTCTCTAAAACAAATAGGCTTGGTGCCTATAGCTCAAGTAGCTTAGGTGCCAGCCACATACACCAGAGTTGGCAGGTTCAAATCCAGCCTGGACCTGCCAAACAACAATGACAGCTACGACCAAAAAATAGCCAGGCGTTGTGGCAGGCACCTGTAGTCCCAGCTACTTGGGAGGCAAGAGAATTGCCTGAACCCAGGATTTGGAGGTTGCTGTGCACTGTGCTGCTACAGCACTCTACTCAGAGCGACAGCTTGAGGCTCTGTCTCAAAAAATTAATAAATAAAACAAACAAATAAGCAGTGGAATAGCACACAACTGTGCATAAGAGTGAGGATGCTCTGGGGCTGATAGGGAAGGATTTTTAGGATACATTATTTAGTGGAAAAATGTATACAGCAGGGACTGTCTGCATAAAACAAAAATGTAGCCAACATGTTCTGGTAGGAGAAACAACTAGGGAACTGGGGAGATAAGAACTGCGGGTGCGGAATGACTTGTCACCTTGTTCCTTGACTATGCCTTCTAGATTTTAGAACCAGAATGCTGGCTTCGATGGGATTCAGGGGAAGGCTCAGGTTAAGGCAAAGTTGGAAGACAGCACCTTTGAGAAAAATCTTGAGGTTTGGACCAGTAAGGGCCAAACTAGTGAGAACCATGACAGAAAACATCAGGGTGGGCATGCAAGCTAACTCACCAAAAAGTGCCAGCCTCTGTTATAACTGCTTTATACACAGTAACTCATTTAACCCTCTTGATACCTGGATGATGTGGGCTGTTATTAATAGTATTTCTTTTTTTTTTTTTTTTAGACGGAGCCTCAAGCTATCCCCCTGGGTAGAGTGCCATGGCATCACAGCTCACAGCAACCTCCAACTCCTGGACTCAAGCAAGTCTCCTGCCTCAGCCTCCCAAGTAGCTGGGACCACAGGCACCTGCCACAGCGCCTGGCTATTTTTTGGTTGCAGCCGTCATTGTTGTTTTGGCTTGCCTGGGCTGGATTCGAACCCACCACCTTAGGTGTATGTGGCTGGTGCCTTAGCCACTTGAGCCACAGGCGCCAAGCCTATTTACCTGATTGTAAAAGGTAGGCTGAAAAGCTTCCCTCCCACCACCCTGATGCACAGGCCCCCAAAGTTCTCAGATACATACAGGTTACCACTGTTATTCTTGTGTTCTTCCAGCGTTCCTTTAGGCAAACATAAGTATACATTCTTATTCTCACCCTTTTTATACACTAATGCAGGGTAGCCAGGCCAATCCTGGTCCACTGCCTACATTTTTCTTTTTTCTTATTGAGACAGAGTCTCATTATGCTGCCCTTGGTAGAGTACTATGGCATTACAGCTCACAGTAACCTCAAACTCTTGGACTCAAGTGATTCTTTCACCTCAACCTCCCAAGTAGCTGGGACTACAGGCACCCACCACAATGCCCAGCTATTGTTTCAGCTGTTGTTGTCATTGTTGTTTAGCAGGCCTGGGCCAGGTTCAAACCTGCCAGCCCCAGTGTAGTGGCTGGTACCCTAACCAGTGAGCTATGGGTGCCAAACCTTTTCCTTTTTTTTTTTTTTTTTTTTGAGACAGAGTCTTACTTTGTCACCCTAAGTAAAGTGCTGTGGTGTCATACCTCACAAGAACCTCAAACTCTTGGGCTCAAGTGATCCATCAGCCTCAGCCTCCTGAGTAGCTGGGCCTACAATAGTGCCTACCACAATGCCTGGCTATTTTTTAGAGACAGAGTCTTGCTCTTGCTCAGGCTGGTCTCCAACTCATGAGCTCAGGCAATCCATCCGCCATGGCCTCCCAGAGTGCTAGGATTACAGGTGTGAGCCACTGCAGCTGGCCTTTCCATTGCCTATTTCTGTGAATAAAGTTTTATTGACAGACGGTCTTGCCAATTCTTTGATGCATTGTCTGTGGTTGCTCTCATTGCTCTCACACAGAGTTGAGTAGTTGCCACAAGGACTGTATGGCCAAAAATATTTACTATTAAGAAAAGGTGGCTGGCTCATCGCCTATAGCTCAAGTGGCTAGGGCACCAGCCACATGCACTGGAGCTGGCAGGTTCGAATCCAGCCTAGGCCCACCAAACAACAACAACTATAACCAAAAAGTAGCTGGGCACTGTGGTGGTGCCTGTGGTCCCAGCTATTTGGGAGGCTGAGGCAAGAGGATCACTTGAGTCCAAGAGTTTGAGGTTGCTGTGAGCTGTGATGCCACAGCACGCTACCCAAGGTGACAGCTTGAGACTCTGTCTCAAAAAAAAAAAAAAAAAAAAACAAGTACTTTTGGGGGGCTCCGTGGGTAGGGCACCTACCTGTGGCTCAGTGGGTAGGGCACTAGCCCCATATACCAAGGGTGTCAGGTTCTAACCTGGCCTTGGCCAAACTGCAACAAAAAAATAGCCGGGTGTTCTGGCACTGGCAGGTGCCTATAGTTCCAGCTACTTGGGAGGCTAAGGCAAGAGAATCACCTAAGCCCAGGAGTTGGAGGTTGCTGTGAGCTATGATGCCATGGCATCTACTGAGGGTGATACAAAAGAACTGTCTCTACTAAAAAAAAAAAAAAGAAAAGAAAAGGTGGCTGGGCATATATAATCCTAGCACTCTGGGAGGCCAAGGTGGGAGAATCAATTTAGGTCAGGAGTTCAAGACCAGCCTGAACCATGGTAAGACACCACCTATACAAAAAAATAGAAAAATTAGCCAGCCAGGTTGGCATCAGCCTATTGTCTCAGAACTTGGGACCTGAGGCAAAAGGATGTCTTGGTCTCCACCATACCTTTCCCACACTGTAGGACGTCTGTAGGAGAAATTCAAGAAACAGTTTTGCAGGGTTCACAGAACATAAGCAGTGAGGCACAGGAAATTCCCATGGATGGGCTCGGCGCCTGTGGCTCAAGTGGCTAAGGCACCAGCCACATACACCTAAGGTAGCGGGTTCGAATCCCCAGCCCAGGCCCGCCAAACAACAATGATGGCTGCAACCAAAAAATGGCCAGGCATTGTGGCGGGTGCCTGTAGTCCCAGCTACTTGGGAGGCGGAGGCAGGAGACTCGCTTGAGCCCAGGAGTTGGAGGTTGCTGTGAGCGTGATGCCATGGCACTCTACCCAGGGGGATAGTTTGAGGCTCCATCTCAAAAAAAAAAAAGAATTTCCATGGATGGATCCCTTGAAATTAAATGGGGCAAGTGGCATATGTATGTGTATTTTTCTGGGTATGGATCAAAAGGGAGGCTTGGTGCCTGTAGCTCAAGTGGCTAAAGCAAGAGCCACATACACCAGAACTGGTGGGTTTGAATCCAGCCCAGTCCTGCCAAACAGCAATGACAACTACAACCAAAAAATAGCCAGGGGTTGTGGCGGGCGCCTATAGTCCCAGCTACTTGGGAGGCTGAGGCAGGAGAATCACTTGAGCCTGGGAATTGGAGGTTGCTGTGAGCTGTGATACCCAGGGTGACAGCTTGAGGCTCTGTCTCAAAAAAAAAAAAAAAAAGACTCAAAAGGTAGATTGTAGTTGAACATTGGATCTGAAGGTGGGGGACCCAGGGCCTGTGGCCTAGGCTGTGCACTAACCAAGGTCGTTGGCGAGCCTTCGGCCATCCTCAGCAGGCACAACACGCTCGTCTTCTAGGTCACACTTGTTTCCCACGAGGATGACCTGGGCATTGTCCCAGGAGTAGGTCTTGATTTGCGTGGCCCTGTGGAATTGCCAGCTGTGAGCCATACGCCAGGGGTTGGAAGGCAAGGGGTCAGCATCAACAGGTACTCACCAGTCTTGCACAGCTGTAAAGGACTCCTGATTGGCAACATCGTACATAAGCAGGAAACCCATGGCTCCTCGGTAGTAGGCTGTGGTGATTGTACGGTAGCGCTCCTGGCCCGCTGTGTCCTGTGCAAACAGCAGTGTCAGGTAGCTAGAAACCACCCAGTTCTCTACCCCACCCCTGGAAAGCTCTACCTGTCTGAGAGGGGCACCACTCTGTGCTCACAGTCCCAGGTTGATCGGAGAGGCATGGACTTAATTTTCTTTTTTTTTAAAAGAGTCTTACTGTGGTTATCACAGCTCACAGCAACCTCCAACTCTTGGGCATAAGCGATTGTCTTGCCTCAGCCTCCCAAGCAGCTGGGACTACAGGCACCTGCTGAACACCGGGCTATTTTCTTTCTTTTTTTTTTTTTTTTTTTTTTGAGATGGAGCCTCAAGCTATCCCCCTGAGTAGAGTGCCATGGCATCACACTCACAGCAACCTCCAACTCCTGGACTCAAGCGAGTCTCCTGCCTCCACCTCCCAAGTAGCTGGGACCATAGGCACCCGCCACAACGCCCGGCTATTTTTTGCTTGCAGCCATCATTGTTGTTTGGAGGGCCCGGGCTGGGGATTCGAACCCGCCACCTTAGGTATATGTGGCTGGCGCCTTAGCCGCTTGAGCCACAGGCGCCAAGCCCGGGCTATTTTCTTGTTTCAGTTGTTTAGCTGGCCCAGGCCAGGTTGGAGCCTGCCACCCTCAGTGTATGTGGCTGGCGCCATAACCACTGTGCTACAGGCGCCAAGCAGGCATGGACTCATTTTTGAGACCTCTGCCCCATTGTCCAATGGGGAGCAGATATGGCCAGGCCCTTGAGGGTTTCCAAGTCTGAGGGGTCAGTGGCCTCTCATAGACTGATGGGTCCCTCTCATCTCTAAGAGCCAACTTAATGACCACAACAAGAGCCATCTGCATCAGAGGGTGCCATCTTGACAGGATACCTTGGTGCTCTTAGTACCATGATAATTGCTGCCTATAGCAGGTTTGAAGGAGGGGAGGAGTGTTTGAAGGAAAGGGAGGGTCCCTGAGCTTGCCACTGAGGTTTAGTACCTAAACCTCTTCCCCACGCCTTGAGCTAGTACTTAATTCCTAGTGTCTCTCTTCCTGCTCTGACTCCAAGGAATAGAGCTGTCTTTCCAACACCCCTCAGGAGAGATCACGTCTTTTCATTCTGATGAATTCAACTTGTAGATAAAACCGTCCCCACTCTTTAATCCTCCCCCAACCCAACTCAACTCTGGGCTGTGTCCCTCACCCAGGAACCCTCCAATGAACTTCCCTGGAGGAACACCTCCCTCCAATCCCTCGCCATAGACTGCTGCCCAGCCCACCCAGATCTGTAGCTTGATCCTTTTGTCATGGCGGTAGACAGTCTTGACCTTGAAGTCAATGCCCACAGTGCTGACGAAGGCGGGTGTGAAGGAGTCATCGGCATAACGGAACAGAAAGGATGTCTTGCCCACACTACTATTGCCAATTAGTAGTAGTTTGAACATGTAGTCGAAGTTCTGGTCTGCTGCATCCCGTGGGCCTGCAGTGGCGTCTCCAGCTGATGCCATCTTGGAAGGAATCTCCTTAGGGGCAAGGCCTGAAATCCTTAGAGCCCTGCAGGGGAATAAAACACTAGTAACACCCACAGTGCCTATACACCAGGGTTCAAATCACTCCTCTGCCACTTGGAAACCAGGTGATCTTGGATGCCACTTGCTCTTGCTGGACCTTGATGTCCTCTTCTGAAAAATCGGATGTTTGTCATAGTTTCTTCCTGGTTGGGTGTTTGGATATGAGGCTAAAATGAGTTTCTTTATTCATTCAACACTTATTGAGTGTCTACTCTGCCAATCCCTGTTCTCCAAAGAGACACAGCTCTGAATAAGACAGGAGAAAGCCCACCCTTCAGGTATAGTCACATTCCTTCAAGTGGGAGGTTTTTAACACACATAACAGTCATAAGACGGTTCCTGGCATAGAGTTGGTGCTCAATCAATGTGACTACTGTTTAATCTTCACACCCTCTAGCAAATTTGAGTCTTTATTAGGACAGGGAGCAGGGAAGCCCCTTGCAGTCTCATGGAGGGTTCAAATGGAGGGTGCCTCCTCTGGCTGCAGAGGAACCAGGCAGAAGTTGCAGGTGTGGACTTTGCCCCATTGACCTGAGCAGCTGGGGTAGCCCAGGTGTGAGCTGGGGGGAATTGGCAGGTAGAAAGAGCCCCCCCTCCGCAGGGCCTGGGTCTTGACTTTGGCAGGTATCAGCCACTGGAGTGCCTGTACTGCCCCAACCCAAGCTGAGTTTAACCCCTTCCCTGAGAACCAGGGGACAGTTTCTGGTGTGACCCATGTTTAAAGCCCATCAATACCCCCTCCCAAATGGGTATAGCCATTTTGTTTGTCAAAGGGGCTGGGCCTGTCTCTGTCTGACCAAGGCTGACTCACTCCAGCCCAAGCCCCAGGTAACAGAGGCAAGAATGAGAGCCCTCACATCCAAGGAAACCATGCCAGCCACCTAATTCCCATAACCCCACTGCCAGCATCCCCACCCCTGGTTCTTCCCTTCTAGATAAGGTATCCCACTGGTTTGGGCTGCTGGTATCCACCCACACTCCAAATTCAATTTCACCTGGGTCCAGGGTGCTCACTCAACTCTCATCCCCTCCCCAGGCCTCAGTTTCCTCAGTTGTCTTTTTTTTTTTTTTGAGACAGAGCCTCAAGCTATCCCCCTGGGTAGAGTGCTATGGCATCACAGCTCAAAGCAACCTCCAACTCCTGGGCTCAAAGGAGTCTCCTGCCTCAGCCTCCCAAGTAGCTGGAACCACAGGCGCCCACCAGAACACCTGGCTATTTTTTGGTTGCAGCCGTCACTGTTATTTGGTGGGCCCGGGCTGGATTTGAACCCGCCACCTTAGGTGTATGTGGCTGGTGCCTTAGTCACTTGAGCCACAGGTGCCGAGCCTCCTCAGTTGTCTTAAGGCTTCTAGTTCCTTAAATGCTGCCTTTTGATTGAATTCAAATTTTACAAAAGAATCTTTTATATTAAAAGGTGTGCAGCAGAGAAAGATGCTTTTTTTGTCTCCTTTGATGCTTAAGAAAGAATGATCTTTATTCATTTATTTATTTTTTGAGACAGCAACCTCCAACTCCTGGGCTCAAGGGATTATCTCCTGCCTCTGCCTCCCAAGTAGCTGGGATTATAGGTGCCCACCACAATGCTGGGCTTTTTTTTTTTTTTTGGCTGCAGCCGTCATTGTTATTTGGCGGCCCGGATTGGATTCGAACCCACCAGCTCAGGTGTATGTGGCTGGCGCCTTACCTGCTTGAGCTATAGGCGCAAGCCAAGAAAAAATGATCTTGAAATCAGAAAACAGCAGGTTCCTTACCCTTGGATCAATGGAGGGAACGTGGGGAAGAAGCCCCGGCAAAGCTATTTCTCAACTGCCTTTGAGATTTTTTTCCATTTTAAATGAGGACTCAAATGGCCCCACCCCGTGTTCCGGGAGAACGAGTTTGAGGAGGGGAAGAGAAGTGGCAGGAAACCTTTCACCATGCTGGGCAGGGCCGCCAAGCTGGGGCCCCCACTTCACCCCCGGCCTCAGCCCACCTGTCAGTCTCTCCCATCTCTTCCTGACCATCTGCCAACTCTCCCCCAAACCTGACCCCGGAGTTCCAGACTCGGTCCCCTTCATTAGATTTGGGGCACCCAGCCGGTGCAGGGGCGCTCCTCTATCACCATATGGTCCAATCATACGTCCTCAGCTGGGCTCCCTGCCCGGCTCGCACTCCAATAGAGCTCCCCAATGAGCCCAGCTGAGTAGGGGCGAGAGCAGAGGTGTCTCCCAGAACTCTGCCTTTGTTCTCCAGCCCCCCGGCCCTCCCCCAACTCCCTTTCCCTTCCGACCAGCTCCAACATGGAGAGGCAGTAAAGGGTGCGCTCCCTCCCATGGGGTCACCTCGCGTAGGGGGGGCGCCACCCACCAGGGTTCGGCCTCCGAATTTGCTGCGGTCTGGCCCTGGCCGCGACCCCGGCCCTGCAGCCGCTGCTGCTGCCTCCCGGAGCCACCCGGATTCCGCTCGAGCTCCGCCCAGGCGGCGGGGGTGGGGCAGCTCTGCGGACGGGCGGGGCGGGGCCGAGCCTGAGGAGGAACTTGTAGACCGGGGGAGGGGCTGGAAGCTGCTATGTGCATCTAGCACCTGCCCCCAGCAGTAAACATCTCATTTTCCACAGCTCTGCAAACAGAGCTTCAAGCAAACACACGGTAGGTAACAGCGCGGACTGTGGATGAGGGTTCAAGTCCCAGCTCCATTTTCTTTCTTTCTTTTTTTTTTTTTTTTTGAGACAGAGTCTCACTTTGTCGCTCTCAGTAGAGTGTGGTGGTGTCATTACTCACAGGAACCTCAAACTCTTGGGACTTAAGAGAGTCTCTTGCCTCAGCCTCTCAAGTAGCTGGGACTACAGGCATCCACCACAACGCCCGGCTATTTTTTTTTTTTTTTTAGAGATAAGGTCTAGATCTGGCTGAGGCTGGTCTTTAACTAGTAAACTCTGGGCAATCCACCTGTCTCAACCTCTCAGTGTGCTAGGATTACAGGCTTGAGCCACTGTACCTGGCCTTGAGTTAGCATTTGTAAAGTGCAGTGACTGGCCCTAAAGTGGGCTGGAGATCTTTGCTAAATACCCTTAAGGCTCTTGGAATTAAACCTCTTTTTACAGATAAGGAAACCAAAGCTCAGAAAGTCACAGTTCTGGTGGAGCATGGTGACACACCCTTGTAATCCCAGCATTCTGGGAGGCCAAGGTAGGAGGATCACTCGAGTCCAGAAGTTTGAGACCAGCCTGGGCAACATAGCAAGACCCTCCCCTCTCTGCAAAAAAAAAAACCCAAGAATAAATAGCCAGACATGATGGCACATGCCTGTAGTCCCAACTTACTTGGCAGGCTGAACCAGGAGGATTGCTTGAGCCCAGGAGTTAAAAGCTGCACTGAGCCATGATCCTGCCACTACATTCCTAGGTGACAAAAAGAGGGAGTGGACAGTCACACACTACAAGCCACACAGTAAGGACATTTGGCAGGACATTTGGCAACTAGGCCCATCTGAGGTCCCAGAGTTTTCTTTAAGACAGCAGGAAAGAGTTTGTAGTTTTTTTTAAATAAACTTTTATTTATTTGTTTGTTTATTATTATTATTTTTTTTTTTTGGAGACAGAGCCTCAAGCTATCCCCCTGGGTAGAGTGCTGTGGCATCACAGCTCACAGCAATCTCCAACTCCTGGGCTCAAGTGAGTCTCCTGCCTCCGCCTCCCAAGTAGCTGGGACCACAAGCGCTGGCCACAACGCCTGGCTATTATTTTTGGTTGCAGTCATCATTGTTGTTTGGCGGGCCTGGACTGGATTTGAACCTGCCACCTTAGGTGTATGTGGCTGGCGCCTTAGCCACTTGAGCCACAGGTGCTGAGTCTGTTTATTATTTTTTGAGACAGAGTTTCACTTTGTTGCTCTGGGTAGAGTGTCATGGCATCATAGCTCACAGCAACCTCAAACTCCTGGGCTCAAGCCATTCACTTGCGTCAGCCTCCCCAGTAGCTGGGACTACAGGCACCTACCACAACACTTGGCTATTTTTATTTTATTTTATTTATTTATTTATTTATTTATTTTGAGACAGAGCCTCAAGCTCTCCCCCTGGGTAGAGTGCCGTGGCATTACAGCTCACAGCAACCTCCAACTCCTGGGCTCAAGCGAGTCTC
>CAUYTI010107795.1:0-11191 GCA_963575145.1 Galago senegalensis
CTCCTGCCTCCGCCTCCCAAGTAGCTGGGACCACAGGCGCCTGCCACAACGCCCGGCTATTTTTTGGTTGCAGCCGTCATTGTTGTTTGGCAGGTCCGGGCTGAGGATTCGAACCCGCCACCTTAGGTGTATGTGGCTGGCACCTTAGCCGGTTGAGCTATAGGCGCCGAGCCAAGCCATGATTTTGTTAAGGAAAATAAAGATTGTGGGAGCACAGGATCCCATTTATTAAAGCTACTCCTTTTCAAGGCAGAGGAAAGAGACTAGTAATGAGGAAAAAAATGGGAATGAGAAGTTATTGCATAAGCCCTCAAGGTTAGCATACTTTCCTCTTTATTTGTTGCCCTTAACTGTATCTCCTTATGTATCTGGGTTTAAATGTGAACTTGTATACTACACAGTTGGTTGTTCAGGACTGGTGCAGGTTAAGCTGTGTCAGAGCGGAGAGGGAAGGCCTGTTAGGCTGGGCACCCAACAATCAGGGAGCAAACAGGAAGGGGCAGTCAAGTTGGATAGGTGGGGTCCCTGAGAGCCAGTCCCTGGCATGTTGGCTAAATAAGGGGTTGAGTTTAGGCCTCTTTAGACTTCAGTAAACCATTTGGAAGACAAGGGACGCAGTTGCTAGCTGGTTCACTTGGGACAGTCTGAGCTACCTAACGGCTATGTAGAGCAGACTGGCAGATGGTGCAGTAAGTGTGGCACCACTGGGAGCAGCTTCCTGGACAGAAAACAAGCCCTGAAAGCTTGGGCTGGAGGCTGCTCTGCAGAAGGTTACATGTCAGAGTTACAGCCAAGTACTTCTGGTACTTGTGTCTGGGAATGGAGTGTAAGTATCTCCCCAGGACACCAAAGTATGACCAACTACTCTTTTGGTAATCTCTGGGGATTTTTTGACCTTACTCCGGACAGTCTGTGCTGAGCCAGATAACCTGTTGACGTACTTGGTCACTGCAGCAGGTGGCTTTACTGAGGGGCCTGTTAAAAGTCCCTTTCTCGGCTCGGCACCTATAACTCAACCAGCTAAGGCGCCAGCCACGTACACCTAAGGTGGCGGGTTCGAATCCCCAGCCCGGCCCGCTAAACACTGCAACCAAAAAATAGACGGGCGTTGTGGCGGGTGCCTATAGTCCCAGCTACTTGGGAAGCAGAGGCAGGAGACTCGCTAGAGCCCAGGAGTTGGAGGTTGCTGTGAGCTGTAATGCCATGGCACTCTACCCAGGGGGACAGCTTGAGGCTCTGTCTCAAAAAAAAAAAAAAGAAAGAAAATTGCCAGGCATTGTGGCGGGCACCTGTGGTCCCAGCTACTTGGGAGGCAGAGGCAGGAGACTTGCTTGAGCCCAGGAGCTGTGATGCCATGGCACTCTACCCAGGGAGACAGGTTGAGGCTCTGTCTCAAAAAAAAAAGTCCCTTTCTCTTTTTGCAGTGGTACAACTGATATTTCCCTACCTTTACAATTGCCCTGAGTGCAAGGGTATTTTAAATAGTCTCAATAAGCTAATCGTGTTGTAAAATACCTACAACTTCTGTAAAGAACTACCAGCCTATTTGGTGGCTCACTTTTGGAAGTCAAGGCAGGAGGATCACTTGAGGCTAGGAGTTTGAGGCTGCAGTGAGCTATAATTGCACCATTGCACTCCAGCCTGGGCAACAAATGAGACCCTGTCTCTTAAGAAAAATTACCTAAGCTCACAGAACTGTCATCACCTGGAACAGGATTCAAAAACAAGACTGATGATAAAGACAGCCCTGATCTAGGACTGAGGTAACCAGAGTTCTGTTTCTAATAATACCATACATGTCTCCTGCTTGGGCTCTGAAGTCAGACTGCCTGGGTTCAAAATCCTATCTGTACCACTCAGTAGCTGTGCAACTTCTCCCGGCCTTGGACTCCTCTCCTATAAAACAAGGATGATAATAGTACTAGCCTCACAGTCAGGAGGGTTAAATGAGATAATGCTGATTGTGCGCTTGACCTCAGCACTGAAGTGCCTGCCATCATTATCTACACAAAGCATGTGACTAAGGCTGAATGCAGATAGAAAAGTCCAGTTCTTGGACACCTTCCCTGGAATGAGTGAAGGTTGACTTCTTGTTGTCCCAAATGTTGCCTCAGATGTGCTCCATTCTTACCAGGCACAGTGACTAAAGAGACAGCAAGGTGACCCCAGCACTGGACTGACAGACTCTCCGAGGCTGGAGAGGCCCTTGTGTGTGTGTGAGTCATGTCTTATGCCGGGCTGAGTGAGACTGCTTGTTCACTTCCTCCATTATTGAGCTTTGGGCACTACTGGAGGTCCAGGCACAATTGCTCAGAAGGCCTCAGGAGTGGTTTGAGTGTTGCTCAAAGTGGGGTCCTTGAGTCATGCCTAGGGGTGCTTGTTAAAAGAATTGCTGGGCTCCAGCCCTTCTAACCTGAAGTATGCTGAAGCCCAACAGAATCGCCGAACAAGGTCTCCCAGGTGGTCCTCATGTCATTCAGGTTTGACTCCCAAAAGTAAAATAACCCAGGAAACAAAGGGATACCGTTGGGCAAGTTAGGCACAGCTGAGCTGAATTAGCAGGTTGCTCTGTGGTCTTAGGGAAGAAGCTGGGGAAGCAGGCTTGTTAACTAGTTCTAGCCTTAGGCCTGCCTTGAGGAGTCTCCCTGCTCCTGTGGGGCACTCAAATTCTTGGGGGCTGGCTGACCAACCATGTTCTTAAACTTGAGAAGGAAGAAAGCCAAGGGCTTGCCTTGCACCCTGTTTAGGTCTCCCAGGCAGGGGAGATGCCGTCCTGGGGCAGCTCCCATTTCTATACCACGCTCTGGCTGGTCCCTGGTCCCCAGGCCAGCTTAGAATCCAGTCAGACCAAAGCACTCAGGCCTGCGCACCAGGCTGCATTCTCGACAGCCTCTGGGAACATGAAACTAGAGCCTTCTTTGTTCAAAACTGTTTCTCTAACCTGAGGAGGAAATGCAGATAAGGAAGGAGTTTGCTGACCTCTATGCTGCTAGATGGCTAGTGGTCAAAGAATCAAACTGTCCAAATGCTTCCTTGCTGAACAGTTCAGATGAGCTGGGCTTGACTCTGGGTGGGAGTGGAGTGTCCGTGTCAGGCTGACCTATGCTAGGGTTTTGGAGGCTCTCCTGGCAAGCCATCATCACCTAGCTGGTAAGTTGTTGCTCAGTAGCTCAGTGTTTTGCTGGGGATGGGCGTGGGGAGAGAACTTCAGAACCATGGCTGGAGTGGGAGCATCCACCTGTCTGGACTAGCACAACAGCTACACCCCTTACCTCTGTGGTGACATTGCCCCAGCTTCCTGAACCGTAACATGGGAATAGTAATAGCACCAGGTGCTGTTGTCCGAGGCTTAAACGCCTAAGTGTGAAAAGCCCTTGAACTGTGGCACTTAGTCCTGAACTAAAACCCAGCAGTTCTTAGATCTGTTTGTCTTCCTAGGTCCTGGGCAGTGCAGCCATTTCTGAGTTTTATTGAAATGATTGAAATGTATCTCAAATAAACTGTCGCCTTCTCTTGGATGGAATAAGGGCTCTGTGCATTAAAATCCTTAAAGGGGAGGTAAATGTATGCTGAATGCCAAAAGGCACTAATAAAGAAGCTTTGCTTGTTTTCTGAAAGAACTTTTTACCTTTTGGGTGAAAAAAAATGGATTTGGGAAATGAAATATACTCTTGCTGCAGGCTGTAGCCACTGACCCCCCGGTAGCTTTGCCTGCCCTTCATTCCAGCCTGTTTGCAGGCACAGAGCCTCTGCAGCCACATCTTGTGCCTGCTGGTGTTTCTTGCCCAGGACGGAGTATGATAGTAGTCAGGCCATTGTTTTTCAGCCTTCCTTCATAGGGGCCCCCTGAGCAGGTCTGTCTGGTGGGGTGAAGTGGAGACAGACAGCCTGCTAACTCGACTCAGAGGCCACTTGCTTCAGCCCACTCTAGCGCCCAGGCGCACACACCCAGCAGCCTGGGTGTGTCTAGAAGAGCACAAGCAGGTGGCCGTGGACAACTCAGAACCCGCCAAGCAGGTCCCTTATTGTGCCCTGTGCTAATGCCAGCTGCCCAAGCAGGCCCCTTGTGACTGCCAGGCCCCGTTTAGGATTATTTTCCTCTCATGTCCACTGTAGGGTGAGGCTCTCGGATACTTGTGACCTTCTCTGGGCAAAGTTATCCAACACAGTCTCTGCTATTAATTTTTTCTAATAAATTAAAGGCTGAGGGTGGGGGGAAAGAAGAAAAAGAATCAAGGGTCTAATGTTAAGAAAGCTGTGCCAGAACCTTCCATTTCAGTGCTGAGCGTGGGGATGGATTAAGCCTCCTGCCAGGAAAAACAAACCTGGCAGCCTTCAGGCCGGCAGAGAGGTGTGCCGCCTCCTCACTGCCAGCTCCCGCAGTGACCCAGGAGCCTGGGATGACCCATACAAAGTCAGGTTCAAGAAATAAGCAAATGGGCTCCAAGAGCCACTGCCCATATCTCTAGCCCCTAGTCCCCCCACAGGGGAGTCCCAGTGGCACTGTGGCAGACTGCAGCTCCTATGCATGGTGGGTATCTATTTCCTGGTGCCATCACCAACCAGCTTGGGGAGGGCAGGGGCAGATCTAGGGTTAAAGGATGTAGCCAACAACCGTGGGCCATAAGGCCACAGCAAGGCCAGCCAGCAAAGGCCCACTGCAAATACGTACTGGGAGGCAAGTGGCAGACTTTGTGGCGGAAGGGCCAGTTGACCATGTTTCCCATCTCCTTTGTATGCAGAGAGTGAAGGTTCTCAGGTTCTGACTGGGAGCTCCCACAAGGTCAGCACACCCTCTGCTGCACCTCTAGCGTGGAGCCTGGCCTGTTGCGATTGCTCTACAAATTCCATATGCAGATGTATGCATGCCAGTGGACTCCAGCCCTGTGGTGCACATGCATCTCTGTGCCCTTGACAGGTCTGCACTGGGGTTGCCTGTGTGTGAGTTCAACCCACAGGTGCTGTAGTAGTAGCCTCAGCCCAGCACTATGCTTAGAGATGAGACTTGTGCACGTGGCACAGCTGTGCACATCTGGGCTCTGAATGCCAGAGGAGTTCAGGAGATGGGCTCCTTGGTGAGAGAGGGTGAGGGTCCAGGAGCAGGGCCAGGTCATCACTTCTCAGGCTCCTGATGGGCACTTGTTCTACCCTCCTCCCAGAGCCCAGCTTCAGCTCTAGATGCAGCTGTCAAGGAGGCTGTTGGTGAGAGGAAGGTTGGCCAGAGCCTCCAGTTATTGCTCCACCATATTCACAGGGCCCTGGTGCCCGGGCACATGGTAGCCACTGCTCCAGAGAGGTAGGAGGTGGGGGAGCTTGAAAGAGAGACCCTGGCAAGGAGCACAGCATCACCCGTATACTGTCATCACCTCCCTCACAGGGTTCCTGGATGCCACCACTGGTCAGCAGGGCCCCTGTAGCCCTTCTGCCTTAAGAGAGAGGAGACATTGAGCCCTGCTTTGGGTCTGTTGTCACCTCCTTTGTCCCTTCAGCCTGGGCAATCACAAGTACAGCAAGTGGCAACAAAGTCTCCTATACCCAAGGTAACCAAACCCAACGCTTATTATGGGATGAAACATGATCAAAGTTTGAGAGAACAGTGTATTGAACCCAAATGTGCCTGCTACCTTGTGTGAATGATTATCAGCATGCTATATACTTCTTGACAGAAAAGAGATGACTAAAATGCATTGTTAATACTGAAATAAGAAAGTAGGGGTATGTCAAAGGGACACAGGTGCCAATGAAAAACCTCCTGATGTGGTGGCACCCAGGGCTCAGTGGGTAGGCCACCAGCCCCATATACCGAGGGTGGTGGGTTCAAACCCAGGCCCAGCCAAACTGCAACAACGAAAAAAAATAGCTGGGTGTTGTGGCAGGTGCCTATAGTCACAGCTACTCAGGAGGCTGAGGCAAGAGAATCCTCTAAGCCCAGGAGTTGGAGGTTGCTGTGAGCTGTGATGCTACATCACTCTACCAAGGGCATAAAGGGAGACTCTGTCTCAAAAATTGAAAAATCTCCTGATGGCCAAAGCTGAATTAATTTGAGCAATAAAGTAAATGATGTTGGGGCCAATTGCAGTGGCTCACACCTATAATCCTAGCACTCTGGAAGACCAAGGCAGGTGGATTACTTGAGCTCAGGAGTTCAAGACCAGCCTGAGCAAGAGCTTGACCCTGTCTCTACTAAAAATAAAAAAACTAGCTGGGCCTTGTGGTGGGTGCTTGTAGACCCAGCTACTCAGCAAGCTGAGGCAAGAGGATCACTTGAGCCCCGGAGTTTGAGGTTGCTATGTGATATAACACCAGAGTACTCTATCTAGGGTGACAAAGTGAGACTCAGTCTCAGAAAGTAAAATTGGCTGAGTGTGGTGGCTCATGCCTGTAATCCTAGCACTTTGAGAGACTGAGGCAGGTGGATTGCCTGAGCTCACATGTTTGAGACCACCCTGAGCAAGTGTGAGACCCTGTCTCTAAAAAATAGCCAGGCATTTTGGCAGAGGCCTATAGTCCCAGCTACTCAGGAGGGTGAGGCAAGAGAATCACTTGAGCCCAAGAGTTTGAGGTTGCTGTGAGCTGTGATGTCATGGCATACTACTGAGGGCAATAAAGTGAGACTGTGACGAGGGTAGTCTCAAAAACTAAATAAATAAAGTAAATGATGTTATACTGGAGCATAATCTGGAGCTAAATATTCATGAGTCCACACTGACAAATGCCTGAATAAATAAAGTGAGAGTGCACAAATCTCCCTGTAGAATTACAAATGATTATGTAGGCATCAGCCTTCAAGGATGTGGAGCAGAGCTCCCTGCTCCGTAAGCGGGAGGCGCACATAGTAACTTCCTCAAAGGGCATGTGGAATAGGGGAAAGAGGGCCTTATGAAGGAACCCAGTACACACCAACTCCACTGGGTGATCAAGGCAAACACCAGCCTAAACATGTGAGTCAAGATGTGACGAGATGGCACTTTTACCTCTGTGGTCTCTCCAAAAACCCATAGCCCCAGTCTAATCATGAGAGCATCACACAAACCTCAACCTAAGGATGTTGTACAAAACATGTACCTGATCGGTATCCTTCAAACATGTACCCCATCAGCTCCCTTCAAAACCGTCAATCTTCAAAAACATGGGCAGTCTGAGAAACTCCCAGCCGAGAAGGAACCTAAGGAGACATGATGACTAAATGTAGCATGTCCTGTGTAGGACTCAGAAAGATCATTAGGTAAAAACTGAGGGAATTCCAGGTCAGTGTGGACTTTAGTTAATAAGATTATCAACATGGGTTCATTAGGTTGAATGCCCCCATTTATGTAACCCTGGGAAAACTGAGGAGAGTATACAGAAACCCCACGTACTATCCTTATGATTTTTCTGTCAATCTCAAACTATTCTAGAATAGTTTATTTCAAAAAGTGCCTTATAGGCTGGGTGCTGTGGCTCACACTTATAATCCTAGCACTCTGGGAGGCCAAGGCAGGTGGCTTGCCTGAGATCAGGAATTTGAGACAAGCCGTCTCTGCTAAACAGAGTGAGCAAGAGTGAGACCCTGTCTACTAAAATTAGAAAAACTAGCCAGGTATCCTGGTGGGTGCCTGTAGTGCCAGCTCCTAGAGAAGCTGAGGCAAGAGGATCACTTGAGCTCCAGAGTTTGAGGTTGCTGTGAGTTGTGACTCCACAGCACTCTACCCAGGGTGACAGAGTGGACTCAGTCTCAAAAAAAGTAAGTGTATTCTTATTTTGTAAGAGCTGTGTTTTGTTTTTGTTTTTGTTTTTTTTTTTGAGACAGGGCCTCAAGCTGTCCCCCTAGGTAGAATGCCGTGGCATTACAGCTCACAGCAACCTCCAACTCCTGGGCTCAAGCGAGTCTCTTGCCTCCAGCTCCCAAGTAGCTGGGACCACAGGCGCCCGCCACAACGCCCGGATATTTTTTGGTTGCAGCCGTCATTGTTGTTTGGCGGGTCCGGGCTGAGGATTCGAACCCGCCACCTTAGGTATACGTGGCTGGCGCCTTAGCCAGTTGAGCTATAGGCGCCGAGCCAAGAGCTGCGTTTTTTTTTTTTTTTCAGGGGGCGCAGAGGGCCAGGGAACATTCCCACTAAGCTGACTGGTGAAGGGCACTCTGCCCCCAGCCTCCTAGTGTGTTCTTAGATGTGTGAGGAGGAGGAGGCAGGGAGCCATCACAGACAAGTGAGAGGATGTAGAGGATGTCCAGAAACCGGTGGACAGGCTGGAGCAGGCTGGCTGCTGTCAGGGCTCTGGTCAGCTCCCGAGAAGACTGACTCACCAGGGCCTCACCGTGAGTCGCAAGATGTCACACTCTGTGTTGGGGCAGCACGCACTTGGTAGACAGTGGGTGACCCACAAGAAGGATGAAGTGCTTGCCCTGCAGTTTGCTGCCACCCATTCCCATCCCAGGGAGAGATGGGGGCTGGTATTCAGAGCCTGCCACCCAGCCTGGAGGCAAACCATGCATGTTACTGCCATCCCTGTTCCCTGAGACTCCCCCTTTCACCTCCACAAGCCAGGCTGCTAGAAGACCATGGGTGGGAGACTCCTGCATCTCCTGCATTTGGTAGCTGGGAGCCCTCTGGTGGGACACTGAAGCTCTCTGACCGGTTTCTCCAGTTGTAAAATGCAGATGATACACCTACCTCGCCCACCTCCTGAGGTTGAGTCAGGGGTCAAATGAAGTGGCAGACCAGAAGGGACAATAAGGCATCATTGTTTGGGCAGCTGTGACGAGGGTAGTCAGTGTTTCTTAAGTAGCAGGACTTGTGGCTAATCTGGAGCAAAGTTTTGTGTATACAGTCACACACAACATAACGACATTTCAGCCAAAGATGGGCTGCATGTACGTGGTGATCTGTAAGGCTATAATGCTGCAGTTTTACTGTGCCTTTTCTGTGTTTAGATATGTTTACACGAATCCTTGCAATGATTCATTGCCCACAGCACTCAGTACCATAATGTGCTGTCCAGGTGTAGAGCCCGTACCATCCGGGCTTGTGTGAACACATGCCACAATACGCTCACTCAAATCTCTTAACACTTCTCAGTGTATCCCGTCACAGGTGACACGTGACTGTACTAAGATGCTTTCAGTTGTTTAGTAGTAAAGCTAACTCAAACTGGCCCATATGACCGTGTTTCTCAGTCTCTCCTGGCCGCTCAGCTGGCTTATGGGTAGGAAGCAGTCACAGGAGTCCCAGGCCACACATTCTACCACCCCTAATAAGAAAGAGCTGCTCTTCCCATCATCCAACATCCAGAACTTCTCTCTCTTTGGACTATTTTAGATTACACACTTGGCTCGGAATCAGTTGCTAAAGCTACGACAAGCTGACTGGTTTAGTCCTGGGTTACCTCCAACCTGAACAAACTACTGAGACAGAGGCAGACGGGAATGACTGGCCCAGCCTGGGGAGGGAGTGGGCACCTCTCTAGCACCCATGTCCTTTTCTGGCAAACGCCCCTGGTTTGCATTTGGGGTGTCATTCCTTCCCCATTCATAAGACAACATGTTTATTGTTTTTGACACAGTCTCACTCTATCGTCCTTGGTAGAATGCCGTGGTGTCATAGCTCACAGCAACCTCCAACTCCTTAGCTTAGGTGATTCTCTTGTCTCAGCCTTCAGAGTAGTTGGGACCACAGGCACCTGCCACAGCATCCAGCTCTTTTTATTGCAGTTAGGCCGGGGCCGAGTTTGAACCTGCCACCCTCAGTATATGGGGCCGGCGCCCTACCTGGTGAGCCACAGTGGCTGCCCGAACTACGTTTTTGATGAAGCCCCATTTCCCGGGCAGGAGAAGCACATGATTGTCAGTGAGTGCCCCTGTATTCGCCTGGCTGCTGGATTGCTTCTCAGAAAGGCACTTGATTTGATCAAGCCAGTGAAACGTGATGGTACTTATCAGGAAGGTCTGGGACAGTGCCAGGAGCTCATCTGCTGAACTTGACCCAGGAAGGTGGTAGGGGCTGGACCTATTGCTGCCATGTTGGCCATGTAGAGGGAGCCTGAGGTCAGAACTGAGATGAGGGAGAGTGAGAACTCCTCCTCCAGCCAACCTAATTCCTGGACTTTTCAGTTTCAGAATCAACATATTTCCTCTTTGCTTTAAGCCACTTTGGCTCAGGTTTTCTATCCATTACCACAGGGTCTTAAAACATACTAGTCTCATGGGAGGTGCCTATGGCTCAAAGGAGTAGGGCACCTGCCCCATATACCAGAAGTGGTGGGTTCAAACCCAGCCCCAGCCAAAAAAAACTGCAAAAAAGAAAAACATATTATAGTCTCCTTCCTAGTTAGAGGCAGTAACTGCCACCAACCAGTGCATATGGGTGACCAGAATGTTTGGTCCAAGTTTTCTGACCAAGTTGAATTATCATTTGACACTAGTATTTCCTGGAAAGCATCCTGGCCATGAAAGAAGAATGCTCAATGACATCATAGGGAACGAATGGGCAGTCTGGGGATGTCTAATGTGTGTGGTCATCTCTCTGCTCCAGCAGTCCTGGCAGGCTTCCCACCTTGTGTGCTCAAGGTAGAACTGAGGTGGGCCCTAAGAGTAGGGGCCCATCAGGATACAGAGATCTGCAGTAGTTTTGTATTTACTGATGTGGGAAAATATTTGGGGTAACCCACCGAGAATGCTCTGTAAAAAGTGTCTTCTCCTCAAGGATCCACATATAAATCTGAGAATTTATCTCTAGCACCCCCCATGAAGACTGTTTAAGTCAGGAAACCCTCCAGAAATGGAAGTCTCAAGGATATGTCAGTGTAAATTCCCCTGAGATAACAGTACCAGTTCCCAAACACGACTCTTCCCTACCTGCTCAAGCTTTACCTTCCCTTAAGGGACCAGCTCTAATCTCACCTCCTTGGTATAAAGCTAGTTCAGACTAAGGGAGTCTCTCTGTCTTTTAACCACACTGATTATTATTATTATTATTTTTTGAGACAGGAGGCTGTCCTCCTGGGTAGAGTGCCGTGGCATCTCAGCTCACAGCAACCTCCAACTCCTGGGCTCAAGCGACTCTCCTGCCTCCACCCCCCAAGTAGCTGGGACCACAGGCACCCGCCACAACGCCTGGCTAATTTTTGGGGTTTCAGCCGTCATTGTTGTTTGGCGGGCCCGGGCTGGATTCGAACCTGCCACCTTGGGTGTACATGGCTGGCGCCTTAGCCA